>ML796118.1:291915-303310 GCA_009831015.1 Picea engelmannii | reverse complement strand
TATTGTAAAAGGGCCTTCAGAGCCTCATTGTAATCATCTTCTCACGGATGCGAGTAGCAACCACATCTCTTCTCAGAGATAAGCTACCAGTGCCCTAGCTAGTTTATTTCCATTCTGTCTGTAAACATATTTCAGTCATTTGTCATTAATGAAATGAAGTCTTATTTCCGCTGCATCTATGCGTTTATGTGTATTTCTGTATTTCATTGTGTTCCTACATAAATCCGGATCATCGAGGGCACGGTTATGGCTCTGTTCGATTTGACGTTTATGTTTTCGGCCGAAAAATAGTTCGGCCGAAAATAATATCTTTCGGCCGAAAAATATTTTTAGTTCGGCCGAAAATTTGTTTTTCAAAATTTTGGAGAGCGGATTGTCACGAAAGTGTAACCCACCTTCATGATTCCACCCATAAGGAAGACTTATCTTAAGTGAAATTCACCAACGGCAGCCATGAATCAAACATTCCTCCTAGCCATAGACATTGTTTCTCATAAACGTTCAACAACAGGTCACCCCCAAGCTGGGGCACAACTCCACGAGGGAAAACATGGTTCCTAACAACAAGTTATGTTTTGAAACTCAAGAGAAATTTCTAGTCCTAAGTTCCCGCTGCTCCAACTAGACCACATTCACTCATTCCCCATAGACCTATCACACTGAAGAAAGTGTGCCCCTTCTTTTCTCAACAATATTTCATCTTCCCCACTTCCCTTCCTAGGGTTACCAGCAAGAGGTCGGATAGGAAGTCTCTGATCCCTATGACTAATGCTCAATGCATCTGGGAACAACTCTAATAAAAAAGACTCTCACCTTGAGAGTTTGCTTCGAGGTCTGACAACCACTTCACAACAAGCAATCTATCACCCAGAGAGATTGTTACAGTTTCTCAACCTGACTCTTTGACAATGAAACTATGTATGTTTCCCCATAATTCCTTATAAACTTCTCGTTGTAGGTAAGGTAATAATCATATTTTACATATTGTCCAACCCCTTATGCAAATGAAATCATGCAACATGAATTCCTTCCCCAAATCCTGGATCATATCCAATGCCATAATCCCAAAATATACTAAGGCTAGAAATATATATTCCATGCTTTCCATTTCACACTTATCATGTTTAAAAGTAGATTTAAGACACTCGGTGACCCATTCCTAGTCCTCAGGAACTTATGATAAAATTATATATATATGAAATTACACTTTTTGGAAATATTATTAAAATATTCCCCATGACTTGTGACTCACCCACCCCTTTTTCCCTTTTTCGGTCGAGTAGGCCCCCCTATCTCTTTTCGTCTGAGTCAGTTAGCACAAAATGATGCAATATTATATTAATAATCAAGATTAAATTTACATGGATAGGCATATTATCCTATCTGCATTGAGGCTCACCAACCTCATAATCACACATGATCTTCGGCCTAAAAACACACACACATAACTTAGTATCATGCACTTTTAGGTCATTACCTCACACTAACCCATGTGCGCACAACATAGTGCAATTTGCACACTTACCCAGGTCCGTGCACCACACAAAATGTGTTCACTCTGTCTTTCTAACAATCCTCCATGTAGTTGCTTAGATGCATGCAACATCAAAATCAGATGCCAATTGTTCATGAGCCTAAAGGTACATTACATTTATACTTGGTTCCAATGGCTCACCAACCTACATGTAAAATTATGAAGGGTTCCGAATAAGGGACATTATAATCCTTGCCCCCTTATTTATGCACTATCCCCAGTGCATCATATACATATGTACATACAAAACTTCAAACATTTTCAAAAATATGAGGATACTTTGTACTTTTCTCGCATAGAATCCTCATGTTCATCGGTTGTATCCTCAAGACCATATTGGGTCAATTGGATATTTACCATCCCCATGAATCATTTCTAGATCTGCTTGACTTTCCAATCCAATATGCAAATCGATCGCACTTGAAATTCACCTTCTGGATCCACCTGAATTACATTCCAATCAATGGCATGATTAGCATTGGGTACATACTTCTTAAGCAATGACACAAGGAAAACATTATGAATGCATAAGTACGTAAGAAATGCAAGCATATAAGAAACATGACAAATCCTTTCAAGGATTTTGAATGGACAATACTAGTGTGTTGCTAACTTTGAACACTTTTCCAACTTTAGGGAACTACTCCTGGCCTTCACTTTCATATACAAATGATCAACCACTCTAAATTCCCTGTGGGTTCAACCTTTATCTGTGCATATTTTATTCCTACCTTGGGAAGCCCTTAAAATTTTCCTTATCTTTACCATATGCTCCTCCATTTCTCGTAGTACATCTGGACCAACTAGTATGTCGTCTACTAGGTTATCCCAACTCACAAGCATGTTGCACTTTCTACCATAAAGTTTTTCAAATGGGCTCATCTTTAAGAATGCTTGATACCCATTGTTGTAATAAAATTAAACCAAATGTAAGTAATCTTCCCACTTGGATGGCTTATCCATCACATACATCCTCAACATGTATTCAATCACCCATTTTACCCTCTCAGACTGATCATCTGTCTCAGGGTGATATGTTGTGTTGAAATTAAAACTTGTTCCAAATCCTTTAAATAACCCTTTCCAAAATTTTGAGGTGAACTTGGAATCTCTCTCAGACACAATTATCTTAGGAACACCATGCAACTTGGAAATTTCATGCATTTATATCTCAACAATGTCAGTTTGCTTGTGTGTTGACTTCACTGGAACAAAATGAGGATCTTTAGTAAGATTTTTCACCACCACCATAATAGAATCATGATGCTTGGCATTCCTAGGAAACTTAGTTATGAAATCCATGGTCACCACTTCCCACTTCCACTCAGGAATGTGAAAAGAATGCAACAAACTAGCTGGATGTATGTTCTCATCCTTGACCTTCTGACATTTGAGACATCTCGTAGTTAAATCTACAACTTCCTTTTTCATACATGGCCAAAAGTATTTCTTCTTGACCATGGAATTCATCTTATGGTAACCTAGATGTCCAACATAAATAACCTTATGCATATATGATAATATCAAGCTATTCAACTCTTTATCATTCGGTACATAGACTCTACATATATACATGAGGATCCCATTCTCTCTTAGCTCATAATTGTCGATTTTTTTTTGTGACATACCTTGTTGTAAAGTCAAACTTATATCCATACAACATAGATCTAATTTGGAAACTTCCAAAATTCTATTGTGCAAATATGTATGGTACATGCTAATGGTTGTAGCATGCATCTCATGCACCCTTCTACTGAGCGCGACAATGACCTTGTTCTCTTTTCCCCTGATATGATTTATGTCAAATTCATACTAACTTAGGAACTCTAACCACCTTCTTTGTCTATCTCTCAAACTTAGTTGTCGAAATAAATACTTCAGACCAAAATGGTTTGTTCTCAACTCAAATCTCTAACCCATGAGATAATGTTTCCACATCTTCAAAGAATTCACTATGGTTGTTGATTCCAATTCATGTGTGGCATATATTCTTTTATTCTCCTTCAAACTCCTTGATTCATAGCACACCACATGTCCATTTTGACACAAGACTCCACTGAATCCTTCCTTGCATGCATCCATGCACACAACAAAGTCTGCATGAGGATCAACAATCTTCAAAATTGGTTATCTTGTTTACAAACTCTTCAAGTGATGAAAACTCATTGTGCAATATGGATTCCATTCAAATCACACACTTTTCTTTTGTATGGATGTAATTGGATGTGCAATCTATGAAAATCCTTCAATCAACCATCTATAGTACCCTACGAATCCCTTAAAGGATCTCACTTCTATGAAATTTCTTGGTGTTGGCTATTTCTCAATGGATTTTATCTCCGTTGGTTCCAAAACTATTCCTTATTATGAAATAATATGACCCAAATAGTGAATATGTCGCTAATAAAATGACCACTTGCTCAACTTTGCATAAATTTGATTCTCCCTCAACACCTGCAACACCATCCTCAAGTGTTGTTTGTGCTCTTCCTTAGAATTTGAGTAAATAAGAATTTCATCCACAAATACAATGACAAACTTATGAAAGTACTCTATAAAAAAATCCATTCATTAAACACATGAAAACAATGGGTGCATTTGATAACCCAAATGGCACCACTCTAAACTCATAGTGACAAAGCCTTGTTCTGAAGGTAGTCTTGTTGATGTCTTCCTCTTTAATTCTCACCTGATGATATCCAGATCTGATATCTATCTTGGAAAATATATGTTTTCCTCTTAGTTGATCAAATAGGTCATCTATACTTGGAAAACAATACTTCTTCTTCATTGTTATCTTTTTCAACTACCTAATGTCGATACAAAGTATCAACATGTATCCTTCTTCCTTATGGATAAAACTAGTGCACCCCAAGGTGACACACTTGGGCGTATATGCCCCTTCTTTAGAATCTATTCAAGTTTCATCCACAACTCCTTCAATGCTGGCATAATCATCCTATAAGGAGTATTGGATACATATTTTTCTCCCGAGATAATATTTATAGAGAAGTCAATATCTCTTTTTGGAGGTAATCTTGGTATCTCTTTAAAGACATCCTTGAATAATTTCAGCACTACGTAGTCTTCCACACTTTTCACTCTATCCCGAGGTTCATCTTCCATGTGCACTGCAAATACTTGACATCCTTTCCTGTAACCTTTCTTCAACTCCAATTTTGAAATTTCTCTAATAGTCGCAATGCTTCAAGTCCCTTGAATTGTTCTCAAATTTCCTTTCTCATCGAGGAAAGTGAATTCCTTATTATAACAATATAGGATAGCATGGTTCTTGTCCAACCAATCCATACCAATGAGGAAATAATAAAAACCCAAAGGTATGTGTTGAGGGGTCCTAAATCCCTTTAACTCAATAGTAGCAACAAAACCCACCACCAAGGCCCAATTAGACTCTATAGTGTTTAATGGTGGAATGGTTCTCCATATCTTGCGATCCATCCAATTAATCGATGACCTTTACGTAATGATTGACATGATGTCTTCTTGCAAAAGATCCTCCTTCATTTTGAACGTTCTATTTTTTGTATTTTCTCTTATAGGTGGCATTGATACAAGATAAATGTTGGTATAAGCTAGCTGGGTAACAAAGGGGAAATGCTTAACCCTCATGCTCAAGCATGTAGGCAATGATTCTTACACCTATGAAAAGCCTAGTACTAATACATCAAATTGATGGCATTTCAATTATTGACTGAGATACAATTTATCAGAAGAGAACATACATGCAATAAAATTATGGCAAGAAAAATAGTTTCCTTATCTCTAATCACTAATCGCACATTAACAAAATGATTTTTTTACATCATTAAAGGAAAGAATTATAAAAATATTGAATCAGATAACTTATCAACAGATTGGAAAACTCTTACTCATTATAGCATCCATTCATGATCTAAAGTTGGAAGTAATTCTTCCTTATAATCCAATCAGACATGCTTTTGATGAAAACAAAAACTTGTCTCAGGTCCTAAACAAAACTTTGCAATTAAGGTAGCTCCAAAATAGTTCTTTACAATTCCAAAAATGATGGTATTTGCAAAAACCAACAACCTTTTCTAACAGGTCGATGCTCTTATTTATAACATATTATTAACTAAAAATAACTATCAAAAGTGAAAGGTAAGTAAAACAAAACATCGCTACATGGTTCTTTCATCTCTCAGTCTTCTAAGAGTCATCAAATGGTTTCACTTGAGTGGATGACTGTTCTCATACTTCAACCATTTGACGAAGAGCTCCTTGCATGTGTTGGCATACAAGAATCTGTGTTGGTCCATTGGGGACGAACAAATATCATTTATCTCCACTGTCCATGCCCGATACTTGACTACTTTAGCACTTCACTACTATAACACTGTCTGATCCCTGATCGGGTGCTCCATGAATTGTTGTACTTGACCTGGCACCATGTTTTCCACCTTTTCTATCTCTGCAACCCACGATGATTTTTGTTTGACATGTAGTTTGACTATGTCATGCAAGTCAACAATGTCCTCAGGTGTGTTGAATTATGGGATGTCGATGTCTCTCATTGCTCGATTTATCTTGGTCCAACTCCTTTTGCACTCGGCCCATTTATATTGGATTTCTTAATGAGGTTCTTGGGAAATTTTCAACCAGTATTTGACCGACTTCTTTATGTGGTAGATTCTTCTATCCCTTAGTACCTGAATGTCGTGCTCTTTAGCATCTCGACCTTGTTGAACCACGATGATGTAATCGATCATTTCCATTGATTGGTGTGATTTTTCATACCATATTTCCATATCCTTGCACGTCGCCAGTTCCATAAGGGTGTCTTCTTGGCAATTGACTATCCATGTAGTGAAAAGGTGTCGCTCCTTCATGAATTTACTGTAGGCTTCCTTGAATTCGATTCTCAAGAACACCGTGGCTTGCGTGGATTCCTGGTAATATTTCTCCAAATGGCGTAGATGCTACAACTCCTTGAGTGCAACGGTAAACTCCTATTCATCTTTCTTCGTTGTATCCAGGGTGGCATCTGTTATTTCCATCCCTTCACTGATAAGCTTAGATGTCTTAGCATGCTCCATGATAATTAATTTATTTTCTATGGTGATGAGGATGGAGTTGTCCAGAGTAAGATTCCTCTTCTTAGTGGTTCTCTTCATGATAGATTTACTCTTTTGGTCATAGGAGATGGCTTCTATATCAATGAACTCATCCATGTTTTTGTTGGCATGTTTACAAGAAGAGTGTGCTTGTCATTGATGGCAAGAACAATAGCAATGATGTCATGTCTACAAGCAAGAACAATAGCAACGATAGCATTCTTATAGTTATTGATGGCAAGAACAACAACGACGAAGGTATGGTTACATGAAAGAATAGTAGCGACGTTGGCAGGTTTACAATTGGGAGACAACAATGGAAAATAGGCTTGAAAGACATCGTAAGTCCAGACAGGAGAAGAGCGGGGATCGATAGTCATTAGATCTAGGATAACCTACAAGATCTTTAAATTCCAAGGCAAAGAGGGCTTACAAAATCCCAAAAGTAGGAGGATTGTTCATCTTCGGGCAGGACACATGGTCACAGATCAGCATTTCACTGACTAAGAAGTCAAAGGAAGGAAGTGATCTATCCTATGAAATCACGAAATGAAAAACCATGACTTAATCTCCATTTCAGAGTTTCGGATACCGGGATTTGGAGGTGTCAAGGACACTCACAACAAGAATGATTAAATCGCGAAATGTGAAATGTCGAAATACCTTCATATCATTTCAGGGTTTGTGACTTGGAGTGTCGAAACACTTCATCACAGAAATTCCAAAATGCAAAATGTCAAAATACCTTCAGATCATTTTGGGGTTCGTGACTTGGAGTGTCAAAACACTTCATCATAGAAATGTCGAAACTCCGAAATATGAAACGCCGAAATACCTTCATATCTTTTCGGGGTTCGTGACTTAGAGTGTCGAAACACTTCATCATAGAAATTCCAAAACGTCGAAAAGAAAAACTGCGACTTAATATGAGGCGTCGATCAAAGGGAGATTGTGGACCATTGATTAGGCAAGACGAAAGCCTGTGAAGGTATGAAATTGTGACGTACTCGCGTCCTTGGCCCCTGATCACAGATAGTGGTCACAAGAGAGGAAGAAGCTAGTGATACTAAACTCCATTTCGGAGTTTCGGCGATCGCAACATGAAGAGTCGAGACTCTTCATCACAGGAGTCCTGAAGTTGCGAAATGTGAAACGCATCTTGATTAGGCCCATGGTCATAGACAGTGGGCATATGGGATAAACGCAAGACCCTGTAGATTTAATCCAATGGTGCAGGTGAATTTGAATATGATTGGAGGGATATTGTTTCACTTCACAGTTAATTATTCAGTTACGATTCAGTTAGTAGAACTGAATCATGGTTCTTGGATGGTTGGCGTTTCAGTTGTTGAAGCATTGGTCTAGGGATTTGAGGGGTAACTGAAGGGGTTCTAGTGTATAAAAGAAACACGCAGTGACTGTGTGTGGTTGGCTATTCTGAATGAAAAATGAGTTGAACTGTAAAGAAGGGAAAATTACAGTATGTGCAGTGTGAGACCAACAGTATGCGCAGTGTGAGATAAAACTCAGAGATGAGTAACAGATGAGGAATAGACAGAAGCGAGATGCAGTTTTCTTTTTGATCCTTGAGCGAGCGAAGCAGAGAAAAAGTGGAGTGGCAGTGAACAACCCAATGAGTAGAACCGTGGTATGATGAAGAGCATGTAGAGGAATTGTGCATGGAGGACGAAGAAGGTGCACATATAGTATAAATAGGCAGAACAAAGAAGAGATGGAGGATGTTGTTGAGAGTGATTTAGGCGTGTAGAAGGAGGCAATGTGTAGCAGCTGAAATACACAGCAGAGGAATGGTGCATTGAATGGACATGGCGCACAGAGCATAAAAGGAAGAAGAACAGAAAGAGAAAGGCATGTGTCCAGGAAGACAGTGAGGCAAACAGAGCAGGGCAGTGTAGCAGAACAGTGATGAGACTGGTAAACCATTGATGAACATTATATCATTGTAATAAGTTTCAGTAGAAAAGATTTATATTTCAGGGTGGTTAGGAGGTGTTAGGGACGATTGTTGTCCTCAGAGGTTCAAGTGGGTGCTTGAACACAGGGAGTCGTAGCTTCCATCTGGTTGTATCCAGAGAAATCATGGTGGTTGGGAGGTGCTAGGGAGGATTGTTGTCCTCAGAGGTTCAAGTGGGTGCTTGAACACAGGGAGTTGTAGCTTACATCTGGTTGCAGCCAGAGAAACCAGGGTGGCAGGGTGGTACAAGGGAGAACATTGGTTCTCTTATATACAGGTCGGTTCCTATGTAACTAGAAGTTGGTGCTTCCATCCATTCGGTGTTGGAACTCTTAGGGATTTAGTGCTTCCTTCTAGTGGGTGCTAGAGAAACCAAGGAGTCAGTGCTTCCTTCTAGTGGGTGTTAGAGAATACAGAGAGTTGGTTCTCTCAGCAAGTAGTATCTTGCAAAACAGAGGTTGTAGCCTCATTATGAGTTGGTGCTCATAAGTATGATAATGTACAGAATGTAAAGATTACTTATCATATAAAGAAGAAGAGGTTTTTACCCTTTATGGGTTTCCTCAAGAAATATCTGTCTCTGTGTATCTCATATGTGTGAATGATGTTGAATGTTCTATTGCTTACTTCCCTGTATTATTGTGATCATCATTGATAGTTCTGTAATGAATTTAAAACGAGCATAATTGTTTATTCTAGGTGACAACTGATTCACCCCCCCCCCTCTCAGTTGTCCAACAATTGGTATCAGAGTTGGCCCCTTTTATCTAAGGGTAGATCCTAGAGCTTAAACATGTCCAGCCATGAAGGAAATTCAACCAATAAGGCCCCTCTGTTCAATGGAACAAACTTTGCCTTCTGGAAAGTTAGAATGAGAACCTACATAATGGCTTTAGGTAGATACTGGTTATGCAAAGCTAGTTGTACTAGCTAATAAGGATGACAAGTTAGAATTCAGCTTCAATGCTAAGGCTATGAATGCTATCTTGAGTGGGCTTGCAGAAGCATAATTTGTCAAAGTTATGCATTTAGAAACTACCAAAGAAATGTGGGACAAACTCATTAGCAGTTATGAAGGTAATGAGAAGGTAAAAGATGCCAAGCTTCAAACCTACAGAGTACAGTTTGAAAAGATACAGATGAAATAAGATGAAACCATTGGGAAGTATTTTATGAGAATTGAAGAACTAGCAAATGCAATGAAATCACTTGGTGAAAAAATTGAGGAACCCTCTTTAGTTCAGAAAATTTTGAGATTTGTGCCAGATATGTTCAACCCAAAGGTCTTAGCTATAGAAGAACTTAATGATATAAACACTTTGGATTTTGATCAACTTCTAGGAACTTTGACTGCATATGAAATGAGGATAGTTACAGATAAACCCACCTCTAGAGAATCATCATTTAAAGAAGATAAGAATGAAGATTATGAGCCTGATGAAATTGAAGAAAAATTTGTGAGAGGACTAAAGAAAGGATCAGGCAAGTACCAAGGTAAGATGCCCTTCAAATGTTTCAAATATGGTAAGATAGGTCATTTTGAAAATAAATGTCCACACAAGAAACATGATCAGAACTCTAAAGGTGAAAAGAAGTTCAAACCTAAGAGATTTGGCAGAAAGAAAAGTTTATGTGTAAACGATGTTAACTCTTCAGAAGACACAGATAGTGACTACTCACGTGAAGATAAGGACAATGACTTCATTCTTATGGCCAAGATGATTATGGTAATAAAATCACAATAAGTGAGGCTAATGAAGAAGAAGTTGTGGTTGATATGGAAGGAGAACTTATCAGTGCACTGGAAGAGATTGACAGACTCAGAATTAAGAACAGAAAGAAAAAAAAATTGCTGATACAATTCAAGAAAGACAGTAAACAACCTGATGAAGACTTTGCCCTACTAAAAGTGGAATTAGAAAAGGCAAAGAAAATCGAGAACATTCTGAAAAAATAGTTATCAGAAAAGAAGGAAAGATGTAAAGCTCTAGAAGAAGAAGTAGTGAAAAATAGGAAAGAGTTGGAGAAGTTTCAAGCCTCATATCATCAGAATCTGTCAAGTATCAAAGCCTCAGAAGGATTAGCCACCATTATGAATCAACAAAGGAATCCAAAGTTGAAAAAAGGTTTGGGTTATGAAGAGGGATCAAGTAGTGGTCATTCAAGCAACAAAGACTTCATCAAGTTTGTCAAATGTACAACCAATGATGACAATAAACCTGCAGAAACAAAGGAAGATAATCAACCACCCAGGAGGAGTAAAGAAAAAGGTGCCAGAACTGAATCTATAGAACAAGGAAATAAAACACTCCATGCTCAAGGAAATCATCAGCATGGAAGAAATTGATTTGCTCAAAGAAGACAACCATTTTTGTAACATCCCGCTCTGGCGCACTTACCAAACTTATCCTTGAGGACACTTGCTCGCAAGTGATCTGGATTTTTATGATGATAAAACTTTTTCCTTCATTATGATGCGTTAAGTTATATGACAGGATGTTCTTACTACTTTGGTGTAGACAGGTGCTGCTGACTCAGTTTCATTGAGTGTGCAGGGTTTTGGACCTTGAGGATGAAGAGGCATCGGTGGAACTCTCTTGGACTCCGGATTGAGTCAGGGAGTGGGCTATTTGAGTTGTTTCATTTACGGTGATATTGTTTTGTTTTGATGATATGCTATTGATTTTATGATATGTTGTTGACATGATCTGACATGATGGTTGATGATACAGGCTGACGATAGCTTGCCAACCAGACTCACATATGGAGTAAAGGGGCCACACACGAGTTCCA
>ML796118.1:272501-288043 GCA_009831015.1 Picea engelmannii | reverse complement strand
ATTGCACCTGTTATCGGAGTTGTTGTCTTAACGAGGAAGGTCATTACAATTTTCCAGGTACAAAGAATTTTTCTATGGATATTGTTTCTACTGTTCTAACTTTGGTCACAAAGATATAAATTGTTCCTTAAGACTTAGACATAAGCAATTAAGATTTCCAATGAATAAATATATGCCACAACAAATAATGATGCATCCAAGTAACAAACCATCACAGATTGCAAATTGCCAAATTAAGTCTAGAGACATGCAACTCAGGAGGTCAAGAAATAATAAACAGTCAATGAGTAGACAATGTTGCAACAATAACTTTGACCTATTGAACAATTTGATTGAATGCTACAACTGTCACAACTTTGGCCACAAAGCTGCAAACTGCCATCTGAAGAATTACAAAGCAGATCCAAGGATAAAGTTCTTAGATAGAAAGGCCAGCACATGGAAAAGGAAAGATAGTGAAAAATGTGGTCTAGCACTTTCAACTCGAAAACAAAAGGCCTCCGGGAATATCGATAGTGGATGTTCCAAACACATGACTGGAGACAAGGATAAGATTTTGTCCATAACTAAAAGCAAAACAGGAAATGTGATCCTTGAAAATATTGAACCAGGTAAAATCAAGGATAGAGGGATGGTGAGTTTGAGTAATGACAAAGGAGATGCCCATTATGTTCTTCTTGTGGATGGTTTGAAACATAATTTGCTCAATACAAGTCAAAAGTGTGATAGAGGCAGTGAAGAGGTGTTCACGTCCAAAGAATGTAAGGTAAATGTAAACTCAAGACAAGTGGTGAATAAAGGCATAAGGACAATTAGTGATGTTGATATTGAATCCTCCCCTGCAAGTAAAGAAGAAGACATAGATACAATAAAAGAATGTTCAGTTAGCATATATCCCATGGAAGAAGTAGAAGAAGAATCATGTCATAAGATGGAAGCTGAAGTTTTGAAGGTTGAGAAGTCAAACACCCAAAGAAAGTTCTTAAACAGCTTCGTGACCTTGGATAAGCTCTTGGATAGTCAGAGATCACCAAATGACAAATCTGGTATTGGATACAACAAGGAAGAAATCAATAGTCCTAAGAAACCTGATACAGGTCCTTCATCTGTGAAAAAGAAAAGTAGGTATGAGAGTTGTTGTAGTGGTTTTTTCTTATGATTGAATATGGTCATAAAAGCCTTGGATTGTATGCATCATGGAAGAAAAATGAAATGGCATTAATAGAGATCGATGAGAATCAATGGGGAGATCCAAGGGTTGTTTGAAAAGTATGAGCTACAATTACGCAGTGTGTCAGTAGGACAACAACATCCTCAACAACAATATTTTGTTTTACAAAATGATATACATGACATCCTATAGAGATAACAAGAGGAAAGACCTTGGCAAGGAAAGATAACCTTTTAGGAACAAAGGGGGAAAATAGTCAGAAGCAGAGAGATAACAGTGACAGGGGGAGTCATCCAGTTATGACAAGAAAAGGTTGATGAAGGAGTCCCAGTAAGAGAGGTGAGAAATATTGAGTATTATACAGAGGATATAGTGGAAGATGAATATGAACAGGTCCAAGAATCAGAAGGAGAAGACTCTGGTTTAGATACAAATATTCTGCAGGACTCAAATAAGAAAATCCATCATGTTAGGGGGAGTTTGTGTTGGTTGAATATCTAATACCTCTTAAACATACTGCAATAGCTCAGGGGGAGCATGTTTTCTTTGACATTGATGTCAAAGGGGGAGAAAAGGAGTGGTCCGAACCAGATGCTACAGTTGGAGGTCCAAACAGATTAGAGTAGCCGTTCAGGTTTTCCTTCAATGCCAAAGGGGGAGATTGTTGGCATGTTTACAAGAAGAGCGTGCTTGTCATTAATGGCAAGAACAGTAGCAATGATGGCATGTCTAGAGGCAAGAACAAGAGCAACGATAACATGCTTACAGTTATTGATGGCAAGAACAACAATGACGAAGGTATGGTTACAGGAAAGAATAGTAGCGACGTTGGCAGGTTTACAGTTGGGAGACAACAATGGAAAATAGGCTCGGAAGACATCGTAAGTCCAGATAGGAGAAGCACATAGATGGAGGACAGATATTAGGCACTATATTTGAGCACGGGGATCGACAATCATTAGATCCATGAGAACCTGCATGATCATTAAAGTGCAAGGTAAAGCGGGCTTACAAAATCCCGAAAGAAGGAGGACCATTCATCATCGAGCAGGACACGTGGTCACAGATCAACATTTCGCTAACTAAGAAGTCAAAGGAAGGAAGTGCTCTATCCTATGAAATCACAAAATGCGAAACCACGACTTAATCTCCATTTCAGATTTTTGGATACTGGGAGTTGGAGGTGTCAAGGACACTCATGACAAGAATGATGAAATCGCAAAATGCGAAATGCCGAAATACCTTCAGATCATTTCAGGGTTCGTGACTTGGAGTGTCAAAACACTTCATCACAAAAATGCCGAAATGCCAAAATGTGAAATGCTGAAATACCTTCAGATCATTTCAGGGTTCGTGACTTGGAGTGTTGAAACAATTCATCACAAAAATGCCGAAACGCCGAAATGCGAAACACCGAAATACCTTGAGATCATTTCGGGATTCATGACTTGGAGTGTCGAAACACTTCATCACAGAAATGTCGAAACACTGAAATACAAAACCATGACTTAATCTGAGGCATCAATCAAAGGGATATTGTGGACCGTTGATTAGGCAAGATGAAATCCCATGATGATACGAAATTGTGAAGCACTCTTGTTCTTGGCCCCTGGTCACAGATAGTGATCACAAGAGAGGAAGAAGCTAGCGGTACTAAACACCATTTCGGAGTTTCAGTGATCTCAACATGAAGAGCCGAGACACTTCATCACAGGAGTCCTGAAGTTGAAAAATGTGAAACACATCTTGATTAGGCCCATGGTCACAGCCAATGGGCATATGGGATAAACGCAAGACCCTGCAGATTTAATCCAACGGTGCAGGTGAATTTGAATATGATTGGAGGGCTATTGTTTCACTTCACAGTTAATTATTCAGTTATGATTCAGTTAGTAGAACTCAATCATGGTTCTTGGATGGTTGACATTTCAATTGTTGAAGCGTTGTTCTAGGGATTTGAGGGGTAACAGATTGGGTTGTAGTGTATAAAAGAAACATGCAGTGACTGTGTGTGGTTGGTTGTTCTGAATGAAAAATGAGTTGAATTGTAAAGAAGGGAAAATCACAGTATGTGTAGTGTGATACCAACAGTATGCGCAATGTGAGATAAAAATCAGAGATGAGTAACATATGAGGAATAGACAGAAGTGAGATGCAGTTTTATTTTTTAGGCTTGAGCGAGCGAAGCAGAGAAAAAGTGGAGTGGCAGTGAACAACCCAATGAGAAAAACCATGGCACGGTGAAGAGCATGCAGAGGCACTGTGCATGGAGGACAAAGAAGATGCACATATAGTATAAATACGCAGAACAGAGAAGAGATGGAGGTTGTTGTTGAGAGTGATTCAAGCGTGTAGAGGGAGGCAGTGTGCAGCAGCTGAAATACACAGAAGAGGGATGGTGCATTGAATGGACATGGTGCACAAAGCATAAAAGGCAAAAGAACAGAAAGAGCAAGGCATGTGTGCAGGAAGACAGTGAGGCAGACAGAGTAGGGCAGTGTAGCAGAACAATGATGATATTGGTAAGCCATTGATGAACATTATATCACTATAATAAGTTTCAGTAGAAAAGATTTATATTTTAGGGTGGTTGGGAGGTGCTAGGGAGGATTGTTGTCCTCAGAGGTTCAAGTGGGTGCTTGAACATAGGGAGTTGTAGATTCCATATGGTTGCAGCTAGAGAAATCAGGGTGGTTGGGAGGTGATAGGGAGGACTGTTGTCCTCAGAGGTTCAAGTGGGTGCTTGAACACAGGGAGTTGTAGCTTCCATCTGGTTGCAGCTAGAGAAACCAGGGTGGTAGGGTGGTGCAAGGGAGAACATTGGTTCTATGATATACAGGTTGGTGTCTATGTAACTGGAAGTTGGTGCTTCCATCCAATTGGTGCTAGAACTCTTAGGGAGTTGTTGTTTCCTTCTAGTGGGTGCTAGAGAAACTAGGGAGTCGGTGCTTCCTTCTAGTGGGTGCTAGAGAATCCAGAGAGTTGGTGCTCTTAGCAAGTATCAGCTTGCAAAACAGAGGTTGTAGCCTCATTATGAGTTGGTGCTCATAAGTATGATAATTTACAAAATGTAAAGATTACTTATCATATAAAGAAGAAGAGGTTTTTACCCTTTATGGGTTTCCTCAAGAAATATATGTCTCTGTGTATGTCATATGTGTGAATGATGCTAAATGTTATATTGCTTACTTCTCTGCATTATTGTGATCATCATTGAGAGTTCTGTAATGAATTTAAAATGAGCATAATTGTTTGAGCTAGGTGACAACTGATTCACCCGCCCCTCTCAATTGTCCAACAGTTTTCAGGGATTTTATTCTCTCCCCAAGTAAGTGTGTTTCCCAGGCTCGCATTGGTGTATATCTATTCAAGATGAGGTTCTTGAACCTCTTATGTGTGTCCTGAAAGTTTTGCCTCTAGTTGTTTCTCATCAGGAGGTAAATTACCGACCAAAATTGATGCATTAGGGGTAGGCTCAATACTTACATGATAATCGATTGTTGAGATGTCGATTTCATGTTGTGGAATTTCTTCCTCTTTCTCACCCAATCCTAGCTCATCTTTCAGGTTGTCCACTTGGGTTCCTGATGTGTTGAGTAGCTCACTGTGTATGACACTTTTTACCTCCTGGTCATTCTGTGTAAGGATTTGAGTTGGAGCATCGAGGGACGGGGAAGATACTTTCTCCAGTTCCTTTTCCTCTGTAATATGTATCGGAATCACCAGGGAAACCTCTGAACTCTCCTCATCATTATAGATAGTTATTAAGTCATGTAATGGGTTTGGTGAAATTTCTCTCCCTGATGTCCTCTCTATATCGGGTTGAACCGAAACATCCCCTGGTGATCTGACCTATCGCGTTGAAACATCAAGCTTATCTAAGTCGTTGATATCTTCAATTTGTATTGGCTATGGGTCACTTGGAACTACCTGAATTTCTATTGGGTTGTCGATAGGAACCCTTTTCATCTCTACGAGGTCCTGGTCATTTTGCAGTTGATCTACTACTCTTTGTACATGTTCCATTAGGAGAAATCCCCTTTCCTGTACTTTCGGTGTCAAAAAAAATCCCGTACTTTGCACCTTTGTTGTCTTCTGCACTTTGATTTCTTCCCTGGCTCTAAGGGCCTCTTGAGTTGACTTCTCTATTGTTTCCGCCTGTTCATCCATGCTCATGGCCTTGAACCAAATCATTTTTGGGTCGGCCATCCTTTGCACCACCTTGTCCCAATCCTGGGCGTTCTCTGTGAAGACTTTTTCCTCAAACTTATCGTGAGCATACATCCAACAAGATTATACATGTGAATCATGTTGTAGTACCAGGCCCTTTGGATCATGCTTAAGGAATCCGTCTGTCGAGAACCTAAATTTGAGTTGGCTTGGCCCTTCTTGTTTGGCTTGAGAGGTATCCTTTACTAAATAGAACCCTACATGGAAACTGTAGGGTATGAAAGCTCGTTTCTTGTCTTTGACCATGGTGGCATTATAGCCCTAGAAGATGGTATGATAACAAATTTATCCCACAATGATCCGGTCTAGGACATGGGATGGTAGGAGATGTGGTGCTCTGGTGGGCCCAAACACTCTGATGTAGGTGGCATGCTCATCCAAGTACCAATGTCCTACCTTGGATATCATTTTCTTGGCTAGCATTGATAGCCTTGGGCATTCCTTCTTAAAAAGAATACAATAAATTCGAGCAATGAATTCATCCCAGATGAGGGAGTAACATTTCTTATACATGTTTTTCCATAGCACATTGAAGTAGATGTGGACCGGGAGGTCTGCAACATGCCTGCTCAGATTCATGCTGGTGAAAAAGTTCCTAGCGCACATGACATCGAGAAGGTACGAGGCCATGTAAAAAGTTGGTGCTTCTCCTTCCTTTGGTGTATGAGCCTACTGCACAGAGGTTCTAATTTTTTTGGATATTATTGCTCCCCAATTGAAGGTGCACCCGGTGATTGCGACTGTGTATGCCAAAGGCATCCAAGATTATGAAAAATTGGAGCAATCCTTTTCTCCGTATAGCCGACATATGAGAGCCATCAAATAGATGTATGGATCCCTCAGGTTAATTGTCCCATACCATCCATTGATCTGATTTGTAAATTTCTTGTCTTCCCTCCACCATGAGGTCATCAATCGATTGGTGTCATGGGGGTTCATATAAATTTACCATGAATTTTGTGTTGAGCCGCTCCTCTCGGTCCCTGAGCTTGTAGTATTTTTGGACCTTTGTCAGGAGGAAAACCCTGACACACCCTCCATTATCATCATTAATCAAACATGTATGCTCTTCTGTGTGGTCAATGAGCCACTTCAATACCTCTATGCAGGGGAAAACATGGATTCTTCTCTCCACCATGTGTAGATATGACCTTCGGATGCTGGGAAAGACCTGGTCATTGAGTTCCCTTACATCTGGGTCGTTGTGTGAGATATACTCTAGGTATTCTTCTATGTTAATCATGTTGAAGAGATCCCCCCACTGTGGGAGTTTCAACTTGGATCCAGTGCTTTCCTTTGTATCACCAAAGGCCGAAGGTTGGATGAAAACCTTCTTTGTTTTTGTATTGACAATAGGTTTCGACCTAGGGACGTACTCCAATTGCCTCGTAGTTCCTGGAGAACAACCTTCACTTGTCTCTGTTTCTTTTATCTTTGGTGCTCTTGGCGAGTGTCTGGTGGTTGGCTTTCTCGGTGACATTGTTCCTTCAACTTAAACAAAACTTCATAGACTGTGTAAAAAAAAACTGGACAAACACATACAAATTATAGCCAACGAATTAAGAGACTTAGATACATACCTTTGAAGCTTGTTAAAACCTAGTTTTTTTATAATCACAAGGTCGATACAACCTTCGCGTTCCTCGTCTTGTTCCTTCATATGCTCTGGAATTCTCTTATGTGTATAATGAATTTGGTCATAATGGTTCAAGAGATTTTAAATAGGAAAGATATTATCATGTCGCATCAGCCATTCAATTTGGGTTATGAGTGAATTTTCAATAAATCTGTCGCTGAATATTTAGAACTTAAATTCATCGTGGATTGATGGCGAAGGAGTGGGTTGTGATGTGGTATATCAATGATTTTAAAAATGTTGTTTTGATTGGTACACGAGGTAGCAACTAATGTGGGATTGAGTATTAATTATATCCTTAAATGCCCAAAATATGATCGTATCTAATCCTAAAAACGTCTCGTCATGTCACCCTTTCAGTGGGTGGATCGGGGATCAGGGTCATGCTATGAAAATTTTCATTGATCCTATAAAATATCCGACGCCGATTGATCTTACCGTACAGTGTTGACCTGGAAAATCCAACTCAGAGGTGTGAATAGGGCCTAGGCAACCAAGAATGACTTGGGATAGAACTATATCGTACAACCTTCTTACCTGGTAAAGACACGTGGTGTTGGAGAGAAGTGAATTATTTCACTCATTTTAGTCGGAGTCGGGAATTTCCTTAAGCCATTCATTCCAAAACAAACCTTAGCTTGCCGATGCCGAAATATTTTCAAGGATCGACGATCGACGATAAGCCTACCAAAGAGATTTCGGATCGACTCCGGCGAAAAAGTCTCGATGTCGAAAAGACATCGGTGATAGACGATCGGGGGTAAATTTATCGTGGTTAAATATGTTTGTTGATATCGTTCTTGGTTTTCCCTGATTCTGATAAAGCGCGTCGAGCATCAATTATCGACGATTTATTTTCCGTCCTCCCCATATTTTACCAATGTCGAAGGGGAATCAACTATCTCTCGAAACTTTATGTGCAAACCAAAAGATACTTATGTTGATGTCGATGAAGATCGGCGCTCGAAGACTGTTTTTTTCTGAGAGGTTCCTATACTTACTTGAATTCTTTCTGACGTTGAACCTGAGCACGTTGAGTGCAGTGTTTGGCTATCGATTGTTAATTTAGGTGTTAAGGTATTTTAGTCATGGGGTTTCACAAGTTCAAACAAAACTGGATAGGTGATGAGAGTCATGAAAATAAACAAAGACAATACATTTCCAAAAATGAAATCATTTCAGACAGTGCAAAAGACCAAGTGGTACCCAAAAAGTGAGAAAAAATTGATAAGGCTCTTTAGGGTGTGTTGAGTTATCAACAAATGGTGACTTATTGGGCGAAAGAAGAATATTTTTTCCTACCTCGAGCTCAGCTAATGCAAAATATGGTTAAGAAATTAACTGGTTTTATCAGAGCCTCTTTATCCTTACATGTTAAATCCCTGGTTGGTTGATTTGAGCCTGCCTATGGGGTTTCGACCTTTATTCCACCTTCATTTCCTATAAACATGACTCACGTCCTCTTTGACAAGAGTCGAGAAAATAATTTACTGGCACTGGGCCTTTCAGTTATCATCATTCACTTTCTATGGTGTTGCTCCGCTACTAGTGAGCGTCGATAGACCCAACAGAGTCACCGAGACGTCACAGACCTTGCTCCACTTCTAGCGAGCATCCATAGCCTCAATGGATTTATCTACATACCCTCTCCTACTTTGCACTCATTTGATATAATTGATTTTTATTTCAGGGGAAAGCCCTAAGTGACTAGGAGAGGAGGACATCTATTATTTGCAAAATGAGATGGTTAAGGTGAATTTTTTCTAGCTTTGTCGCGAGGTACATGCAGTCCTTTCTAACTTTCCATATTTCCCTTTAGGTTTTACCATACAACTAGGCATACATTTCATCACTATGCCAAGGTTGTTTATTTTTACAGGTTAGATACATAACTCCTTCAAACCACCGCAATTATCTCAGCGCTTCTTGTGTTATATGTAAGAGTGAGTCAGGAACAGAGTTTGACATATAGCATGAAATAAGGTCAACCAATTCCTTGCTAAACACAAAATTCAATAGCGCATAAATTAATATAACAAACAAAACAAAAAATGAAGAAATCTGCAATCAACTTACCCAAAACAAAATTTTGTGGAAATACACACACATTTTTTTTTAACAGAAATATTGTTTTAGGGCTTGGCCATTCATCGGGAAGGCATCAGGTTCCCCCCTCATGTTTTTCAACTGATACATGCCTACCCCAATTTTCTCGGCTACATGAAAAGGTCTGAGCCATAGATTTTGAAACTTCGAATGTTTTCCCTTCGTCTCAGTTTCTCTATCCCATTTTAGGAATAAGTCTCCTACTTCAAAAGTCTTCTCTTTGGCATTATGCTTATCAAACCACCTTTTAACTATATGCTTATGAGATATGAAATTTGATTTTTCTTTCTCCCTTTCTTCTTCCAGCATGAGGAGGGTATCAATCCTTTGTTGTATGACTGATTAGGGTTGTCCTCTAGTATCATGACGAAGCTGAAGAGATGGAAGATATAGCTCGTTCGAGAGAATGGATTCCTGTCTATATACCATAAATTATGGGGAATTCCCTATCGCTTCCTTGGGTTTTACTCTATCATCCCACAAGGAATTATGCAGTGAATTGTGCCAATTCCTCTGGTTGAATGCAATTGTTTTCTTTAATATCCTCACTAGGTTCTTATTGGTTAATTCTGCCACTTTGTTCCCTTGTGGGTAGTAATTTGTAGAGTATCTGATTATTATTCCTTTGTCTAAAGAGAAATATGTTAATAGGGTGGAAGAGAAGTAAGCGACATTATCAAAAACAAGAACCAAACGCATACCAAACCTTGTAATCAGTTGTTTTTCTATGAATTGGATCACCACCTTTTCGTTTACATGAGTCAGAGGGATGGCCTCCGCCCATTTCGTGAAATAGTCGGTGGTAGTCAGTATGTATCTATGTTGTTTTGAATAACTCAGTGTAATTTCTCCTATGATATCTAACCCCCATTGCTCGAATGGCCTCGAGACAACCACAGGTTGGATTGGGACAACTGCTCTCTTTTACCTCCCCGTGCTTATATGACAAGTTTTACAGTTTCTAGCGTATGTGTGAGCATCCCTGAACAAAGTAGGCCAATAATAACCATCTCTAATTATTTTGTGAGTGGTGGTGTTTCTTGCGAAATTTCCACCAGCAAGACCATCATGGAGCTCCTTCAGAACCTTGTCTGCATCTTCACGTTTGAGACATATTAAAAGTACCCCATCATAATTAACACAGAAGAGCACCAAATTTATGAGATGATATTGTTTTGATTTTAACCTGAGAGCTATCCTTTCCCTAGGGTCTAGGCTTTATGGGTAAGTCCCATGATGCAGGAGATAATTTAGTTTCTCATATTAAGAATCTTGTCTTCGGGAGACGTATGAAGCTTCACCACACCATAATGCTAATTCATTCTCCTACCTGGGGTCTTCATTTACTTGGTCCTGGGCTTCAACTTCCATTTTACATAATCCTTGTCCCTTAACTATTTTAGCACGTTTTATATCTACATCAAATTCTTGGACTACTGTCATCCTGTTTCCTCTTATTTCTCCCATCTCCTATTGTGTGAATAGGGATTGGACTGGATGTTCAGGCATGATGACTTTGGTATGGTTCTTTAATATATCATATCTGAAGTGTTTTACTGCCTTGTATACTGCATAAAACTTATTGTCTATAGCAGGGTAATTTAGTTTTCCCCCTTGGAGATTAGTTCTCATAAATGAGATTGGGGCCTCATTATTGTCATCATCCTTCTGAGTCAATACTACATCTAACAATTCATCAAAGGAAAAAGTATAGAGGAAGGAATCTTGGCTAAAGTTGGGTCTTCGCAACACTAGAGCTTGAGATATTGCAGCCTTAATATTGCCGAAAGAACTTTTTCGTTCATCATCCCACTTAAATTCAACATATTTGTGGATCATTTTTTGCAAGGGTTTGATAGTTTCAGCGAAATCAGGGGTGAACCTCCTCACAAAATTGATTTTCCCAAAGAAGGATTGCATAGCCTTTTTGTTGTGGGTTAATGAAAGCTCAGATATAGCCCTAATTCTCTCTGGGTCTATGTGAATTCATGCTTGAGATATAATATAACCTAGTAGTTTACCTTCCTTGAGACCAAAGAGACCAAAGATAGTTCTTTGTTCTTTGAATACATAGTCACGTTGTCCAAATAAAATACTACACATTTGTTGATTACTCCCTGAAATGCTACTTCCATGGCCCTTTGGAAGGTTTCCCCCGCATTGATTAACCCAAAGGGCATGCATTTATAAGCAAAGTTTCCCCACTTGGTTCGGAAGGTAGTTTTCAAACAGTCTTCCTCTGAAACTGGAACTTGGTTGTAACCTGAAAAACTATCCAGTAGGGAGAAAATATCAAAAATAGACATGGTCTGCAAGAGATGCTCCATCGGTGGGACTGAGTAGTTGTCCTTTTTTGAATCTCTATTGAGGTTTTTGAAATATACACATAGGCGGATCTCCCTAGACTTCTTCCTTAATGGAACCAAATTTTCTACCCATGCAAAGTGTCTAACCTGGAAGGTAATATTAGCATCTAGTAACTTCTTTAAATCCTGACACATGAGAGCCTCCAAGGATGGGTGGTACCTATGCAACTTTTGTTAGAACGGTTTCACTCCAGGCTTTAACAGGATTGTGTGTTGAATGATATGAGTGTCATAAGTTTTCAGATCTCGGTAGGACCATGCAAAAACATATTGATATTGTCTGAAAAGTTTGATATATTCCTTCCTCTCTTATTTAGATAATTTCTTGCCAATATTTATATTCTTGGGGTTTTCTAGGTTTCCTAGATTTATAGTCTCGTACATGGGACAGGAACTTCCCATTTTTGTGTTCGTTGACCCTTCGAATCTTGCCTTTAAGTCAAAAATGTTTTCTAAATTGGCTACTCCCTTTGGTATCATGTGATACCTTGGTTTTTCAGTTGATCAATTCGATTCAGGTTTTTGTATATGAGGGTTGAGGTCTACTAATTTCTCCTTAAATACATCATCATCAATAGCCATATCTTTAAAATTATCCTCATTGGTTAAAAAGTTTATGATCTATTCATTTCCTTCAAAGACCTTCCAATTGAAAATATTTTTGGGCACTGAAAGTTTGTAGAGTAGCTCCACAATGAATCAGGAGGCTTCATAGTATTCTAGAGGGGATAACCTTGAGGTAGCAGTGGCTAGAGAATCAACAAGAGTGTTCTTTTTTCTAGGGATCATTGTAATGTTGAAGGCTTCAAAATGTTCTATTAGTGTGTGTACTTCCTGTTGATAATTCCTCAGGTTGGGAGAGATGAAATGTATAGTGTTCCTTACTTGTCTAACGATGAGTCCATAATCTCTGAAAACCTTCAATTATTCAATGTTTAATTATATGGATTTCTTTAGCCTTTTCAATAGAGCTTCATTCTCGCCGGTGTTGTTTGTGCATTCAAATTCTAGTCTGTGGGACAAGAAATTTTATTTACCTTTTGGATCAATGAGGATGCACCCTGCCCTGACCCTTCTTGAAATTTAGATCCATCAAAGTATAAGGTCCAAATTTGTGAGAAAAAACCATCAGTTTCCTTTTTTCTACCACTTTCCTCCTTTCCTCCTATATGTTTTGTGGTTTCTAACACTGGTTCCTAACAGAAGACGGATTCCTTCACCATTGTTGGAAAGTTTTATTGAAAAATAATTTCAGAGTTTTGGGTAAGAGGAACATCAAATGAGAGGGGGGAGAAATTCTTGAAATCACAGTCGCAGGAATAATTGGGTAGCACACGGAAATCTATCAAAGAAGGTTCATTGAGGTTTTCTATATCGGTGACCGTATGTGTTAGATATCTTTCCCTGTCGATCTTGATCACATTCGAGTGTCCCTTTAATGGAAACCAAAGGTGAGACCAATATGTACTAAAGTATCCATTTAACGTCTTGGACCAATATCAACTAAGTATCAATCCATAATCTTTTTGGATATCTACTACAATGATGTCAATTAATTGAACAAATTGTGTGTCGCCATCCTGATCATGACATCCTTGAGTTCTCCTATAACTTTCACCTAGGTTTTGTCTATTTGAATCACATGTTTATCACTTTTGAGAGGGGTTGTGTTTAGTTTCTTCCATATAGATAGTGGCATAACATTGGAGGATGACCCTGAGTCAACTAAACAATTATGTAGGTTTCTATTGAAGACTTAGAATGTCAAAAGGAATGGTGGGACAAAAGGCTTTCGCTTATTATCTTCAGAGAAGGTGTTCACAATTGTTTTATTTCTTAGATCTGAGAGGGATGTATTTTCTCCTTGGTCAGTTCTTGTTGTAGTATTTTCTACTGACTTCAATGCTTGTAACATAAAGTCCTTTTGTTGAGGGATTCTACACATGTCCATGACCAATACATTTGCCTTTAATTTTTTCAAATCTTCTACTATGTTGTAGTCTAGCTTGGGTGATTCTCGTGTATGGATGTCTATAGGACTTCTTCGGGAGACAAAAGTTTCTTTAGGGTGATCGAGCATTGGCTTACCTCCCAAATTTTGGGCCGTAGTAAGTTCGTTTGAGACAGGTTGACTGCTACTTCGTGTTTTCATAGCCAAGACCTCTGTGAGTTGTTCTTGAACCTCAAATATATCATCAGAGGGAATTCATAGGTCAGGGTCCCATATCAGCATGGTTGTTTCTTCTGGTGGATCAAATTCTTCCTGATAAAAAATATTCATAGTTCAACCGCTCGATTGTTCGGTAAGGGAAACGTTATCTAAAAACCGGTTGGCCATCAAATTCATGGCATGTAGCCATTGTGGGAAGTCTCTTTCAGAATGTTTCTCTTGGTGATAGGTACAAAAAGAGTCGAATTCTTTGATCGATGTTTAAGTTGGCTGGGGGAGGTTCAATTGCTTTGAAAGGTGGATTTCTTTTAAAAAAGGGTTTATCTGTCCTTTGGCCTTGGTTTCCTTCCCCTGCACTTATTTTCATGTCTATGATTTCGTTTGACAACTTACTTGTAATGCATTGTAGGTATTCTATGTCTCCACTTCATTTTTCGGGACCTTGTTCTATTTGTTTCAATGGGGGTCTAGTCAACAAGTGTCCTCTCCTGGGATGAGGTTGAACTTCCTTCTTTCCTAGTGAGACTTGGCCCTTTTTAAATCCCTTCATTTGGAATTCTATTGTTTTGGCTTCTTCAAAATTATCAGCTAAGGTTGTTTTGGCATCCCTCTTCACAAACATGGAAATGGAATCTAGGAGAGAATTAGTGTATACTTCGATTTGCAACTCTTGAATGCATTTAGCTTCGGGTTGAAATTTTCTTAGGATAGTGGTGAACCGTTGATTAAAGTATTTAACCTTCTCCTTTGAACTCATGGTGGTAGAGAACAACTCATCCATCAAAGTTCATGTAGTGGTTTCTTCTACAAAGTGTTGGCAAATGCTTAACAGGTAGCGTATGCTTGTCATTGATGGCAAGTACAACAGTGAAGATGGCAGGATCAGAATGTGCATCGATGGACAAACAGGAACAATGTAGGCTCAGGAGGAATTAGCGCAAAGTCGAAATTCTTCCAAGTAAGAAGGATGTGTAAGACGGGAGGAGAAGAGTCAGTGACTGTTGGATCCCATTCAATTTTCCCAAAAGAACGAGGGTCATCAGATCTGAATGAAGACAAGACGAGCGCACTGAAGAGGAGGACAGAGCTCAGTCCTTAGATCTAAGCGCAAGACCCGACCATCGTCAGATCAAGGATAACCTACACGCTTTTTAAAGTACAAGGAGAAGTGGGAGTAATCGCGATGTGCAAAGTCGCGATCTAATCTGATCCATCGAGATCTAGGTTGATCTGAACCATTGATCAAACTCCACATTGAAGTTTCGCGAATTGCGACATTGAAATGACAAAGTCACTTGACATCAGGAATGTCGATTTCGCGATGAGTGATTTCGCGATTTAATCGTAGCCACTGAATAAAGATTGCATCTGGACCGTTGATTCAAGTCTGTATCGAAGTTTCGGGGATCGCGAATTCATGAAGCAAAGAACACAATGCAACGAGAATCCTGATTTTGCGATATGCGAAATCGCGAGTGAATCTGGACCATCAGATCCAGAAATGATCAGGACCGTAGATGTAACTCCATATCGGAGTTTCGGAGATCACAAATTCATGAGGCAATGAACTCAATACAACAAGAATCCCGATTTCGCGATGTGCGATATCACGATCCAATCGTGGCCGTTGAAACAAGTTCATATTTAGACCGTTGGTTCAACTCCGTGTCGGATTTTCGTGGATCGCGACTTCGAGAGTCGACATGCCTCATCTCCAGACTCGCGATATACAAAATCGCGAAAGAGCCTTACGCATAAGGTTGTGGTCACAACCCTTGGTCACATCAGTGAGAGATGGACAGATGTCAGAGGACAAGGAGGAGCCGAGTCTTGTCGCACAGTCAGGTGGAGAACGATACAGAA
>ML796118.1:226612-240309 GCA_009831015.1 Picea engelmannii | reverse complement strand
AGATTTTAATGTTCATCTTCTAAATATCTTCAGCTAAGAGATTCTTAAGTGCTTGTTGGTTGGAGTTGTTTCCCTTTTCTTTTCCTCTGTCCATCACTTAAACTATTGAAGATCCAGTGAGTGTGTTATCTTGCCGTGTAAAGGATTTCTTCAGCTTTCTGGTTGTATCTCAGATTTCATTAATTTCAGACCCCATAGCCCAATGGATGTGTAAGCTGTCTCAGCCAATTTATAAACCCTTTTTTACAACAAAACCTACCTGTTCTTTTTACCTAGCCTAAAATCTGAAGTCAAAACAAAGTTAAATCATATAGAGAGATCCCTCTCTGAAGCTGGAAGGGCTAGATCCCAGCATTAAAAGCGGTTCTGATGTTGCCTCTGTGTTTGCCTTTCAGCCTTGGGCAAAATTACAGAGTGCTAACACATACCTCTGAAGCTTGTTAAAACATGTTTTTTTGATAATCACGAGGTCGATACAACCTTCGAGTTTCTTATATTTCTCCTTCGAATGCTCTAGAATTATATTACATGCAGAATGAATTTTTTCACAATGGTTAAAGAGATTTTACACATGAAATGTTTTATTGTGTCCCATCAACCATTCAATCCGGGTTATGACTGAATTTTCAATAAATTTCTTAATGAAACTTTAGAACTTAAATTGTTTGTGGGTTGATGGTGGAGGCACGGGTGGTGATGTGGTCTATCGGTTATTTTAAAAATGTTATTTTGATTGGCGGACGAGGTAGAAATCAATGCGGGATCGGGTATTAATTAGCTCCTTAAATTCCCAAAATCCGATCATATCTATTGTTGAAAATGTCCCGTCGTGTCGCCTTTTCAGTGGGTGGATTGGGGATCGGGGTCATGCTATGAACATTTTCGTTGATATTCTCCTGTAAAATCAGTGACGTCGATCTATCTTACCATACAGTGCTGATGTAGAAAACATGACTCGGAGGTGTGACTAGGACATAGGCAACCAAGAATGACTTGGGATAGAACTAGACTGTATGACCTTCTTACCTGGTAAAGACACGTGGCGTTGGAGACCATTGACTTATTTCACTCATGTTAGTCAGAGTCGGGACTTTCCTTAAGCTATCCATTCTAAAACAAACCTTAGCTTGTCAATGCTTAAAAGGTGTCAAGGATTGGCGATCAACGATAAACCTACCAAAGCGATCTCGGATCGGCTCCCGCGAAAAATTATTGATGCTTAAAATGCATCAGGGATCAGAGATCGGGGATGAATCTATCGTATTCAAAAATGTTTGTTGTGATCCTTTTGGGTTTTCCTCGATTCTGATAAAGTGCGTCGGGCATCAGTTATAAACAATTTCTTTTTGTTCTTCGTTAATGTCTGTCCTCCCCGTATTTTACCGATGCCAAAGGGGAATAGGATATATCTCGAACCTATATGAGAAAATCAAAACTTCCTTTGGTGTTATTCTGATGAATATCGACACTCGACGACTATTGTTTTCTGAGTGGTTCTTATACTTATTTGAATTCTTTCTGACGCGGAACTTGAGTGCGTTGGGTGTAGTGTTTGGCTATCGATTCTTAATTTAGGTGTTAAGGTATGTTAGTAATGGGGTTTCACAATTTGAAACAAAAATGGATAGGTGATTAGAGTAATGAAAATAAACAAAGAGAAAACATTTCCAAAAATGAAATCGAGTCAGATAGTGCAGAAGACCAGGTGGTACCCAAAAAGTGAGAGAAAATTGATAAGGCTTTTTAGGGTGTGTTGAGTGCTCAAAAATATGATATTCAAATCATACTTCATGCACAGTCCATTAATATCCATTGGGAATTCCCTAACCACCTCACTAATATTATTTTTTTCTTTTGTAGCTAACTACACCAACCAAAAGTTTCCAATCTTGATTCTTGGCAAATGGAATATTTCCACATCCTAGGATCTAGATAACTATTACTATATCATGAGTCTATTAAAATAATAATGGGTTGGTCATTAATATTACCTTGCACCGTGATCATGTTTTTTTTGAACTCATCCTACTTATTATCCAAGACTTTGTAAATCATTGGCACATTTCTACCCATTTCTTCAACTATCGCAGTTTGTTGTACATTGTGCATAGTCCTTTATCACCTCTTTCAGGGAAATCTATGTGCATATGATTTCCACCAAAACCCCAACACTGCATAGGTTGTTTCCATGATGTTTTTCCTACTGTCTCTAATATTCGGGGCTCCTAGAGAGTCATCTTTCCTTGCATAGTATTTTTGAAAATATTTTCTTAGCCCCTTTCTTCCTCTGCTCCACCTTACTTTTCATCTTGTCTTCCCAATCCTTTTGGAAATTCATTCTTACCCTCTACTATTCATAAATAAACTTATCATACCTTATGGTTTCTTCCTATGTCTTAGGGTCATCATATTGTATCTTGTCACTGATAAATGAGGGTAGCCCATTCATAAACCTCTACATCTTCACTTGTTCATCCTTCATGAAAGGAACATATTTCAACAACTCTAAAAATATTATTTCATACTCATCTATCGTCATACTACCAAGATTGAGTTCGAATAACTCCTTCATTTTCTTTTCATAGTACCGCTTGGTTAAGTATTTGTTTTAGAAATACCTCTTGAACTCCCTCCAAGTCACTTTGTTCTCACCAATGTTTTTCACCTAGATATATTGATCCCAGGACATTCATGCTTTTACTTTTAAATGATAGATATCAATTCCCCCTTATGCCTTGTACAATATTTATCCAACTTTAAGTACTTCCTCATACCCACCAACCATGTCTCTGCATCCTCATCCTTATTTTACTCACCATCAAATATAGTAGGTTTGACGTTATTAATTTCTCCCTATAGATCATACACCTCAGGCCTCATCTTATGCTTCCTGTCAGGAGAGGGACTCAAGCTACTACACTTTTTCTTGAAAGAATGCTTACCGTCACTTCTTTCTTCTCTTCTTTTTTCATTATGAGACCTATTACATCCCAATCTACTCGAATTTGTCTCCTTATCCATATTCTTTTCTATTATTTTTAGACTTTGCATCAATTTGACTTTGAGGTCATCTTGTTGCACCTTGGATATCATAAGCATTTCATTATTATTCTTATATCTATGAACATATTTCTGCAACACTTTTACAGTTTCTACTCATTTCATGTGATCCCCCTTGAATTCAGTACAATCAACACCCAAACATACATACAAATCCCCAAATTCATCATCAGGACTATAAGTCCTCTTCGTATTTTCCATTCTTTCAACCTTCTGGACTATCTCTGTCCTACTCTATTCGCCGATAATTCTACAAAATGTGCAGGAAAAACAATTTTTTAGGTGATTTTATGAAATAACTATATGAAAAGTTTTCCCCATTTTGTCAAAATAATTTCCCTTGAATTTCTTGGATGATTTTAACATCCCAAACTATGGTATACACCATCGTGCATCACTATCCTTGTGTGCATCATCACTCTATACCTTACACCCTTGGCTTTCCAAAGAAACTAAACTTGGCACTGCGTGACACCAATTCTTAGCAGACACATATGTTCATGTTGGTCTTTGGACCATACAAGTACATTATTGAAACGATAGCTCTGATACCACTTTGTAACATCCCTATTCAACTAGAGATGAGCCACACTGCACATCCTCAACTCCTGTAGCTTCAAATAAACACAATTATAACATCCTCAACATACTACTGAACCATGTTACTATAAACTTTCACTACGCAGTTTATACTTTAAACACAATCCATGCAATTTCTCTTGAAATAATGTGATCATCCCAATATTGAGTCACACTACACAACTTGTAACAATGAAATAAATAATATCTTTTCAAAACAACCTTAAGAAGCGGAAAAATACTCACTAAATCTGTGAATAAATCAACATATCGATCACACAACCTAATTGTGCGAGCATCCATCTATTCATCTTGCACCACTTATGATTTCGCTGGGTGTGAGGTCTAATTCCTTAACCCCACACACGAGTTCTAGCCTTTTGGAGGACAAAGGATACAATCCTGCACACCCTACAACTCAATCCTCTTCTTGATGGCTCAAAGCCAAAATCACAAGGTTAACTTAATAGGAAAGACTAACCATATTGGTCATATCCATGCACAACTACAAATAGATACTATAATAACGATACTTACATTAGCATGAAACAATTAACAAAATAACTGCAAACACTTATATGAAACACATATATTAATTTAACCCACATCAAACATAGAAAAAAATACACATGGTAACCAAGAAAAATACATAAGGAGAACTTATCTTAAGTTAAATTCACCAACTGTGGCCTTGAGTTAGACATTCCTCCCAGCCACAAACATTGTTTCTCATAATCTTTCAGCAACTAGTCACCCATTAGTTGGATCTCACCTCCACGAGGGAAAAAATGGTTCCTAACAACAATCTATGTTCTGAAATGCAATAGAAATTTTCGAGTCCTAAGTGCCCACTACTCCAACTACCCCACAGTCCTTCATTCCCCGTGCACCTGTCACACCCAAGGATGTGTGCACCTTATCTTCTCAACAATCCTTTAGTTTCCCCACTTACCTTCCCATGGTTAAAAACAAGAGGACAGACATAAATTCTCTTATCCCTGTGACTAATGCTCAATGCATGAGGTAACAAATATCAGCGAAAAAACTCTCACCTAGAGAGTTTGGTTTTGATTATGACAACCACTTAACAAAAAACAATCTCTCACACAGAGATATTTCCCATGATCTATCAATATGAATATTTCACAATAAAACTTTGTATTCATCCCCACAACTCCTTACAAGCCTCTCCCCATACATAAGGTAATAATTGGATTTTCCATATAGTTTGACCCCCTTCTGCACACAAGAGACTACAAGATGAATTCCTTCCCTGAATCATGTATCATCTCCCATGCCATAATCTCTGAAATTTAGTAAGGCAAAGAATATATATTGCATGCCTTCCATTTGACACTTTTCACCTTTAAACGTAGATTTAAGCCACTTGGTGACCTGTTCCGAGTCCCGAGGAACTTAGGATAAAATAATATATATCTGACATTACACTTTTCTAGAAAAAGTATTAAAATATTCCCCATGAATTACGACTCATCCCCCCTTTTTCCTTTTTTTCTGGTAGAGTAGGCCCCCATATCTCTTTTTGTCTGATTCAGTTAGCGTGGAGTGATGCAATATAATGTTAAAAATCATGATTAAATTTACATGGATAGTCGCACTGGCCTATCTGCATCCAGGCTCAACAGCCTCATAATCACATAGGATCTCCATTCTCAAAACATAAACAATCATATATGTATATATATATATATATACATTACTGCTCACTTACAGGTCATTACCTCGTACTAACCCAAGTGCACACAACACAATGCAATGTGCGCACTTACCTAGGTGCGTACAACACACAAAATTTTCACACCCTATCTTTAAAACAATCCTATGTGCAGTTTGTCATATGTGCACAACATCAAAATAAGTTTCCAATGGCTCACCGGCCTAAATGTACATTGCATTTATAGTTGTTTCCAACAACTCACTAGCCTACATGTATAATTACCAAGGGTTCTGAATCAGGGACATTACAGGAGGAAGGAAGCATTTAGACTCCTATATTAGGATAGAGCATCCTTTGATGAGGTGGAGGAAGGATTTATAGATTTTTCCATTGAAAAGGGGAGATTTTATAGCTATTATGTGATCAAAGATATGGGGGCTAGGAATCCCCATGCTTGGTGGGAAACTCGTGGGGAAGCATGCCATCCTCTACAGGAATTAGCCATGGGGATCCTCTCTCAGGTTAATCCATCCTATTTTTGTGAGAGGAATTGGAGCACAAGTGGGAATATTTACAGTTTGAAGAAGATAAGGCTTGATAATTCCAGGGTAGATCCACTTGTGTATGTGCACACCAACCTACATATTATTTATAGGAAGAGGGAGGAGTGGGTGAAGGGAAATAAAAATATGTGGGATGTGTTTCCTAATGATATGGGTTTGGACGATAGTATTGAGTTGGAATTGGCCAACATGGATCTTAATTACCCAATGCTAGAGCTGGTCAATTTCGAGGATGATATTCCTCTTCAGGGGTCATCCTTCGCAGGAGGAGATTGAGTTCCAGAGATTGAATTGGATGATCATTTAGAGGAGATGAATATTGGAGGAGAGACTAGTGGTGATGATGTTGATTTTGATGATTATGGCATGGAGTTGGAGGATTATTGACCAGTGAAAATCTTTTTGATGCAAACCCCCACCACCTCCTGGGGATTATGTGACCTCCCAGTCTAGGATCGTTTAGACTAAGGAGATGAATTAGCTCTCGGGCTCTTTCTTAACCCCTTCCAAGTATAAAGAGGCCCTTTAAATATTTGTGTTGGTCCAACAAATACCCACGGGAACTTTTACTAAGCCCTTTCAAACCTTTAAAATCAAATTTTGGCCATTGAGAGATTCGGGCTGCGGATGCCCTACATTTTTCACCTTCCAAAAACTCTGAAATTGTGAACTAGAAAACAACCGAATGAATGAAAATATCAACGGTCTCCAATATGCACTACAGATCTATGATTCATGGAGGTTTGATGCAGGAGCATCACCAACTCATCATGCGAGCCAGCGTGGAGCGGAAGACAGCTGGATATGCCAACGCACATTTTGAAAATACTTTGGGATTGTTGTGTGATCTTAAATGGTTCATTTAAGAGACGGTGCACTTTTATTGTAATGGACCTTAAGCGGATAGCTCTCGTCCTTAGGTAGATGAGGCATTTAAAATAGTTAATGTAAAGTAGATAGAATATTTAAGTCTAGATTTGATAGCTTAGAGTTTGAGAGGGAAAACGTATATAGACACCCTCATTGTATTATTGTATTATTATCAAGCATTCAGAGAGAAGAGCATAGAAGAGAGTTGTGTAAAGAACACTCATGTACAGATATTGAATTAATAGAAGAAAGCTTTGATTCAAATCCATGGTTATGTGTCTATTCTCTGTGTGTTGATGTTGTGCTCATGAATGTCTGTTTCATGTTATGCATGTGATTCCATGTTTCGAAACTAAAGTCTGAAGGAGAGGGAGAGAATAAGTTTCAATTGTTTCTCTATCTGAGCCAGGATATTCCTCCAAGGAGTGCAGTCGAATTCATCCGCATGGAGTGCGTTGATGAGGGCTCAGTAGGTTAACTCTTGTTCTCATTCACCCAGAAGTGAAAGGGAGTTGTTGAAGCCATGCAAGGAGTGCGCAGGCTGGGGAAGAAGTCGAAGTTGGTGATTCTGAGCAAAGTATTGAAAGACTGTTGTTGCAGGAGTGCGCAGGGTCGAAAGACTTCAACACTTAGATAGAGTTGAAGATTTGCCGCAAGGAGTGCGTGCAAGGTTCCTTCTAAGTAATATAGAAGCGGAAGGAAGCTCAAGAGGAGCATACCTTTCGAATTTATTGAAGGATAAGCACAGGGAAGTTGTTGATTTAACGTTCGAGGAAAGCGTCGGAGGTTGGTGAGCAGACAACGAGTCTCATGGAGAGACACTAAGTCCTTTTCATGGGATTTCACAGGGACGAACAGACAAACGAAATCATCCGAGGATATTTCGCGAAGTTCCGTGGGCCGTTGGATCTTGTGGAGGTGCAAGGAAGTTATGGTGTAGGCGCGGAGAAATTCTAAGCTCAGGAGGGGCAAAGCATTAATACAAGTCGGTCGGAGCCGTCGTATTAGTCGTGAGATCGCTAATCGGGATATCGTGAGAAAAGTGCCAAAGATTCGGAGAAGGAAGTCGCGAGGGCGCGAGGTGCGATATCCCGACGGTGACGTAAGTCGTGTGGGACCACAGATCATTGGGATACAGGTGGCAGAGATCGGAGATATAACGCGTTCAGGGCTCGCAAGTTAAAAGCCTGCATATTGGGAGGATCAAGTCACGAGGCACGAGGTAGCGAAAGAACGACAGGAGAATCTTGGAGTCTCATCACATCGGGACTCGGAAGATGAAAAATTCATGTTGGCAGCCAACTCACTTTTTCCTATCATCTATAAGCTGCCTACACCTATGTCTTGCAAACATAGAAGTTTTTTTGCAATTTCGAATAAACGACACTTTCATTGCTTGCGACATTTACACATTTATTTTTCGTTAAGTTTTCACGACTGTAAGCGTGAAAACTTCTCCGTTTGAAGTCACATTTTGATCGTTATTTGAACTGTCATGATCTTTTATTGATATTTTCTATGGCACTTACCTTTGGTTTATCATCATGTGACTGAAAGGATTTTCAAACTATGCTCATTTGGACATTCTTACTTTGATTGCATAACTTGATTTTATTAAGTTTATGAGGCATTGAGCATATGGGTTTATACTTCATTGATTCTATGAATTGCATAGGGGTCATGATTTATTTTTGTTTTTATATATGATGCAATCCTTATGATAGTCTTTTTATGGCTCTTGGCTTGTCAATTTTATGAGTATCGATTGGCACAATGGTTTAAACCTTTTGATTTATACAATGGCGGATAGCTAACATTTGGTATTGGTTTCACATTGAATGTCATTAGTATTAAAAACTATAGTTGATTTGGCGCGTTGGCATAACACTCACCATTTGATTCTTTGGTTGGCCAAACGATATGGTTTTGAACTATGCTATGATTGTTTGAATAGATGTGGAATTCGCCGGTTGTACTTTGCCATAACTATTATGCATGGCGGTGAATAACTCCACCACCCTCGCATGCGCACATTAATGCTTCCCCCCTTTGATCGTTCATTGTTGTTAGACCGAACAGCTCTAATCCTATGCGTTTGTGAATCCGAACCAAACCCTTACCATGTGCTCACACCATGGCCCTAGTCGGTCGAGCTGAACCCAATGGGAGTTAGGCCCTGCTGATGTTTGACAGTTCCCACAGTGACCTCGAGGAAAATGGGTGGTTTCCATTTATACAAAAATTCGAGGGTTTTAACCTCTGCATAGCTCGACAATTTGCTTTAACCTTTGATGGCTGTCGAGCCAAGGTCGACGATATTCAATTGGAAATTGATGAGCAGTTTGTCAGTCTTGCTACGGGTTTGCCTGCCACTGGACAATGATGGTCCAAGAATTGCAAAGTAGAGGAGGTCCCTTGGACACTGCTCTTCCAGTCACGTAAAATCACCTCCTGTGATAAAGTTTTGCCAACAATTATGCTCAAACAACGTTGGCATGATTTATTGATGATAATCAAGCAATTTGTCACCTGCGAAGGCAGGTACGGGTTTGTGTTTTTACACCACCTTCGTTTGCTTATGGTTTTTATGGGTTATCAGCTCAATATGCCCTATTATTTGCATAGAAGCCTGTTTAAAATGTCAAAGAAGTATAAGAGAAACCAGGCTGGTAGTAGCCTTTTTCATTATGGGCTGGTTAAGCTTATTGTTGTCTCTCATTTGAGTCTACACGGATATTGTTGGAGCAATTTCATTGCTCGGAATGATTTTGAGTTTTCTAACCCTCCACAGATCGACAAACGAGTGGTGAGCGAGGTTAAGGTTGTACCTCCAGTACCCTACCATACCCTACTACCTAAACCCTTGGCCGACCTTCCTACCGACCTATCCCACACTATGAATAAGAGTGTTGAGACTGTTAAACCTATGGGAAAGAAGTCTAAATCCAGCCTTACTGCGAATGCTAAAGGGAAAAGAAATGCTCATTTGATTTCTCGAATGGAAAAGAACAAGCCAAAACCTTCTGTCGAGCCAAACCCTATCGTATTGAGTGAGGATTCTGATTCCGAAGTGGAGCGTTTCTTGGCTAGCGAATACCCCTATTCGTAAGGTCTGTGTGTCGAACCCTCGTATGACTTTGTGTCAAACCTACCCCCCTGCCTACAGGATGACCCTAACTACCCAGGCATTAAGCTTCCTTGTGAATCCCCTGGTCATTTATCCAAACCCTCTCCTGCTCTGTCTAAATCTACAGTGTCACCCTGTGATCAATGCAATGCGTGGTTAGAGAGGTATTATAATGATGTGTCGATTCTCCAGTCAAATATTCAATCTTTGGAGGACAAGGTTGCACTGCTTACCAGTCAAAAGGCTAAGCTACAAGCCACTGATAAGAATCAAAGGACGACAGGCTCCATCTTGTTTAAAAATGTGGAATCATCCACAGCGGTCGTGAATTCTAAGTTGGCATAATTTGAACAGCCTCACACAGGTATGTTTTGATATCATTTGTTTATGTAATGATTCGAATTCGGTTTTAAATAGTTTTGTTTACAGCATTGATTGGCTCTGTTACATTGAACTCATTCTATACATAGCCTTACTTTGACTAAATGAAAATTCATTTTCCCAGTTTAGCTTCCATTGGATTTTCATCGATTTGATTGATCTAGTATGGATTTGATTTGTTTGATTAAGTTAAAATAGATGCTCTGCTGAAAATTGAAGTCGTTTGCATCTATTCCAGACACAAGTGTTTCTCATATCCAATTTAGAACACAATCGCATTTCATTTTGATTTTGTTATAATCCATACGCTATGATTGGTAACGATTTTGATATGGTTAATTGTTACAATTTTATGTCCCATATGACTTTCGACCAACAGGAATACAATTCGGATCATTTTCAATGTGACTCTGTACAAACACACCCAAATCATGAATAGATTCAATTCATAACGACTATGCTAAAACCCAGTCGGTTAATTCGCATTGGTTTACTGTTAGCTCGACCATGTTATCAGTTGGATTCATAATTGCAATGGATACTCTATTTGAATTTGATTTGTAGAACGAGATTGGTTATATCCATGATTTACGATTTATTTCTATATTAAACCCAGTCTCGACTTGTTTCGATTATTTGCCCAGTTTGCAATTATCACCTCTATCGATTTTATTAAGATTGTGATCACAATTAATCGATCCTATCTGTTGACTGTGCCAGGATCAATGATCGAAATTTATCACAAATTTGGTTTGGTTGATGTTGTTATGTGTGATTTCATTTACACATAATCGAAACAGTCTTTCCACCTGTGTATTCGATTAAACAATATGAATCTTTTGTTATATCATTATAGCTATAACGAGCAGAAAATGGTTGTGTTGGATTAGATCGTATCACCTATGATATGATTTATTATCGATTTCAATTGGATTTGGAACAGTCTTGTTACTGTTCGACCCAATTTTATGGTAACAGTAAAACAGAGTATTCTTACCCCTGTTTTCGATTGAATCACTTTTGATCCTGTTTAATGTTGAATAATAAAATCATTTGAATCTTGAGTGATTCCTTTTAAATGATCATTGGAAGAAAATTGGTTTTGATTCTTTTAAAAGATTTGATTTGATTCTAATTATGATCCTGTATGTTATTTTAGACTAGCTAAAGAATCAGATGATTCTGTAGCTAAGTCTGTAAGATTAGATTTTTATTGTTTTGCTAATAAAATATCTTTCTAACTTGTTATTTTTGGTCTATTGTAGATGAATTCGAAATTGCAGTGGATTTGATGAGCAGTTAGAGGATATTTGAAGTGTTTTGATTTCATTTTAGTTTCCTAGTTTAGTTGATTTTGGGGATATTTTCCCAGATTGTGTAAACAGTTTGATACTATCCACGGGGAGGTTTTACCCTGTGAAGAAACTTATAAATACTTATTATTTTTGTAATAATGATCATCCTCATTCGTGGGAGAACAAGGATATGGAATTTTAATACAAACTGAGGCAGAATTTGATGTTCTGTTACAGCTTTAGCTTCTCATGATATCAATATTTTGTTTCACGTTATGTGTATCAATTTGTATTTGGTTAATGACTACTTTAGCTATCTTAATCTTTTGCAAATGATATAATTCAATCACTATAATCCATATCTGACTTCTTCTAGTATTTAAAGACATAGCAATTTCTTGATTCAGTTTGTGAAGCACAGATTTATCTTCTTCATTAATTGGATTATTAAGTATAAGTTTTTGCATAACAGGTTTCCCTTATTGCAGAGATTTATAAATCATATAATTGTTATGATTTTTTATTTCTTGTTTGTTCTGTAAATAAACTCAAAGAGCAGCAAAGCCTATCATTTACGAAAAGCTTCTAGACCATCCGGTGCGAGTTTACTTCCTCCGACCAGCTTCAAAGTCATCACACACAGGGCAAACTTGGAGCGTTTCCAGGTCAGTTTGTCATTTATTTGTTTAGAATATTTGTTAGTGTTTTTAGTTAGATATATATGTTTAGTATATTAGATTGTTTAATTTCAGTAAGTTTTGTTTCTTTTTCATAAAATCAAAAAGTCAACAAAAACATATCTCGTTGTCTTAGGGCAGAATATAATGAGTTTGCAGGTTTTAATTAAATCTGTAGGTTGTTTATATTGTACATTTTGTGAATAAGTAATATTGCAGTCAGTAATTAGATAGTTGATTAGAGTTAGTATAATATTAATTAGTAGAGTATATATATAGTTTAGTTTAGTTTTAGTTTAATTTGTTTAGTTTGTTTGTTTGTTTTATTTATTGTTAGTTAGTTTTAGTTTGTTTTAGTTAGATTAGTTAGCTTAGATTAGTTTTCTCTTTGGTTTTCTTAAGACCTTAGAGCGACCAACGAAGCCGCCAAACCTGTCAGGGTGGTTCATTCCAAACGGCTTGGGTTATTAGACAACCCGGGACCGGTTCCACTCTCTCAGTTGATGGACGGTCAGTTTCGCCCGTCAACAAATGGCGCTAGAAGGAGGGCCTGAACTTAATTAATGGCACGAGGTGGTCGCAAGACTCCTCCACCCCCTAATCGCTTACCTATAGTGACTAGAAGTCATTCACTTGATAATATTCCCCTTCAAACAACAACTACTTCAACCGATGATCCTTAGATCACAGTTGAGCCAGCAACCCCTAATCCTACACGTGGTAACCTACAAGAGATTGTACGCCAATCTCTTATCAAAACACACAATGCCTTAGCTCGTCTTAGGCAACCAAACCGTCCATGGGGTCAACCTTTGGACTTCTCTGATATCAGAGAACAATTAGGTGACACTAACCTCATTGTGAATCCTTCAGATCCAATCACAAATCCTGCTGCAGGAGGATCTGGGATACCTCCTTCACCACCTCCCTCATCTCCTTCCTCTTCTGGAGGAGATTCTTCTAACGAAGGCAATTCACCTTCACAGCCTTCCACACCCACTAGCCCTATGGCAAATCAGAACAACCCTGCTAGACCCTGGCTTGATCAGGATGTTGTAGTTGTACCTAGAGCCCAACACCCTTTACCTAAGCACCCGGAGAAATGGCTTCCTAAGTTTGATCCTGATTCGAAACAGATAACCGAAGATCATATTAAAAAATTTATGTTAGCCATTAGACTCCGCAATGTTGAACATGAAGACGTTGTCTGTAGGTTGTTCCCTTACACTTTCGAGGGTAATGCATCCACATGGTACTTTTCCCAACATCCACACACTATCGTGTCTTGGGAAAAGTTTGAGTCATGCTTTTTGGAAAAATTCAGAGACGGTAAACCTCCAGAAGTCCTGGTCATGGATCTTTCTAGCTTAAGAATGAACCCAAAAGAAAAAGTTAAAGACTTTAATCAAAGATTCTTAACACTTAAAAACCGAATCCCTGCAGATTCTATGCCTGCTGAAAGTCTTA
>ML796118.1:173254-226500 GCA_009831015.1 Picea engelmannii | reverse complement strand
AAAAAGAAGATTGAAATTCTCTCCAGACCCACCCAAAGTAAAACACAACCTGAAAACTCTGATTTGGAAAATTTAACTAAAGTTGTTCAAAAACTATCAAATCAAGTTACAGACTTAAAAAGGTCAACTGAAGAAGCTTCCTCAAGTAAAGGACCCTACAAACCTCCTTTCTGAAAACCTTTTCCTACCAACCGACCTAGTCCAACCATCGAGGGCCTTAATCTAGAAAGTCTGCAATGTGCTCTTCAAACCATTCTAGAAGCCCAAGATAACTTGATACCCCCTGATATCCCTCAGGAAGTAGTTGAACAAGAAATGGTTCAAGAAGAAGAGTCTTCTCCAAACATCTTTGGACACTTCTCAGATAGCCTCTTTCAAGCTAACTTCAAGACTATTCACCCTTATAACACTAGGAGTAAGACAGCAAACAAGACTTCTACCGAAAACACTACAACTTCGCCTCCAAAGCCTTCTAAATCAACTGAGAATAAACAGAGTAATGTGAACCCCAACTTAGATTATGATGTTGTTGAAGATCTTAAAAAGTTAAGGGCAAACATTTCTATTTATGAGTTGTTGAAGTTTCCATTTTTGTTACAAAAAATGTTGCAAAATATATCAGAGAATGGCAAGAATGGTAATTCAAGTGGTAACAAGGTTGTGCAAAGCAAAGTCCCTCAGAAAACTTCCACTAAAAATAATCATGATCCTCAAGATAAAGGAAGCCTTCCTGTAGTCCTTGTAATTAATGTAAATAATGTGGATAAAGTAGCATTAGAAAATGCGAGTAAGAAGCCACAAGTTATTACTCCTAGCACTCGCAAAAATGTACCTCCTTTTCTTTTAACTTTCGAGATTTTCAACAGAAATGTGCATAATTGTATGGTGGACTCAGGGGCGTCATCCAATTTGATGCCTTGGTCCGTCTGCCAAAAGATTAACTCTGAAGTGGAACCGTCTACTCTAAAAATCATACAACTTGATCGGACAAATGTTAAATTAATAGGCGAACTAAAGAATGTATTGATTAGATTATCGTCTAACCCCAAGGTTCATCAAGTTATTGATATAATCGTTGTGGATATTCCAGAAGTGTATGGTCTGTTTTTAAGCAAGGACTTCTTGGAGCAGCTACATGGTTACTTCGCAATAGACTGGTCTCACTTATGGCCCCCAGAGAATGGTAAGCCCAACAAGATTAAAGTGAATTGTGAGCGTTACCTTAAGTTCACGGTCACGGCTTTAAATGATCCCAACGAACCATATACACCTCCTGTCGATTCACCCGAAGTCCAAGGGATGGACACCTTCTTCGGAAATTTCATGGCCGAGGCCTCACCTATCATCAATCCAGAACAGCAGTCTGAGATCATAGCATATGTGCAACCAAAAGCTTCTATGCAACAGTCCCATGAGCCCGATGGAAATCAAATTTGGTCTCTATATTTTGACGGTTCTAAGTCTAAAGAAGGAGTTGGTGCAGGCTGCATCATTATCGATCCGGCAGGTAACAAGACATTAATGGCTTGTAGACTAGAATTTGAATGTACTAACAATACTGCAGAATATGAGTCTTTGCTACAAGGTCTCAGAAAAGCTCTGGACATGAATATTCAAAATCTGGTTGTATTTGGCAACTCTGAAATAGTGGTTAGACAGGTGAGAGATTTTATACATTGTCTTTCCCCGCATCTCAAAAGATACCAGTCCGAGGTATGGAGTTTGATGAATAAATTCTCTACATTCAATATAAATTCCATTCCTAAATCAAATAACACTGAAGCATATCTATTAGCTAATGTAGCTTCTAAACTTCTTCCTGGAGAAGGCTTGTCCCCAAACGCATTCTCCGTGGAGCTCTTGTTTCAACCATTTGTTCCTGACAATATCACAAACTCGAGAGTATTTGACGACGATCAGAAAATCATTGACTTTTTGCACATGGAAGAAACCTTTCAAGGCGCGGTGATAGATGAGCGCACACACGACGAAAATTTGCACGACTTTACGGTAATACCTGATCCGAAATCTCCTGAACTTCTATCGGATATGGTAAACTCGATACCCAAATCTGTAGTTAGATTAGAAAAGTTTTATGATTTTGAAGATAAATTTAAAAAGACGGTCAATTGTAAAACCAATAGTTCCTCGTTGTCTTATGAAAAGGTGAACTTAGCAACTGATGAAAAACCCCAATGCATTAATTTAGGATAGGGATGTTCTCGACAAGAAAAAGTTGCATTCATTAAATTATTCAAAGAATTTAAAGATGTCTTCGCATGGATGTATGATGATCTCAAAACTTTCGATCCTAATATCATACAGCATGTTATTCCGATGAAGCCCCAAACCTTACCCTGCCAACAGAAATTGATGAAAATGCATCCTAAATTAGAACCGACCGTTCAAAAAGAATTGAATAAACTCCTAAGTGCTAAAATAATTTTTCCTGTTAGACACACTCAATGGGTGTCCAACCTTGTCTCGGTGCAGAAGAAAAATGGGGAAATACGACTCTGTGTCGATTTCTGAAACCTCAATAGAGCGTCTGACAAAGATAACTATCCTGTCCCGCCCATGGAATAGATCCTTCAACAGGTATCTGGTTCCGAGAGGCTATCCTTATTGGATGGTTTCTCTGGATACAACCAAGTCCTGATGTCTCTGCCAGACCAACTAAAAACTACCTTTTGTACCCCGTGGGGCACTTATGCTTATCGCAAAATGCCCTTTGGATTGATTAATGTTGGTGATACCTTTCAGAGAGAAATGGACATTGCTTTTCAAGGGTTAATCAATCAGTCCATCGTAGTTTACTTAGATTATGTGACTGTATTTTCAAAAAACAAAGATGATCATCTAACTCACTTACGATCCGTTCTGCTATGATGTCGTAAATACGGCATCTCCCTGAACCCCAAGAAGTCCATCTTTGTAGTAGAACAGGGTAAACTTCTAGGATTCATTGTGTCTAGTGATGGGATGATTATTGACCCCGAAAGGACTCAAGTCATCGCCAAACTTCCCCCACCTACATCCAAAAAATCCATGCAGTCTTTCTTAGGCCAAATTAACTTCGTGAGAGGATTGTCTCCAACTTCTATGAAATAGTCAGACCCTTGCAGAACCTGATTAAGAAAGACACCCAATATCACTGGGGATCTCTAGAAAACCAAGCGTTTAATGCCATAAAGAAGGCCATCATAGACGCTCCGTCTCTCATGAGCCCTGACTTCTCTCAAGATTTTCCACTCTATACTTTTTCCTCTGATCATTCCTATGCCGCCATATTAACTCAGAAGAATACTGAGAACAACGAAGTACCCATCACCTTTATGATCTCCGCTTTCAAAGGTGTTGAAATTAACTACCCAGCGGTCGATCGGCAAGCCTACGCTGTTTTCAAAGCAGTTAAGCATTTCCGGTCCTATCTTTTGAAATCAAGGACGAAATTCATTGTCCCCTACCCTGTCGTGAGGAACTTGTTAGTGCAGAAGGAGTTAGGAGAGAAGAGAGCTAACTGGGTCACCTCCTTGCAGGAGTATGACTTGGAAATCACCCCAGCTCAGATTGTGAGAGGCCAAGAGTTGTGTAAGTTGGTTGTTGATTCAGAAATTGGACAGGAAGAAGATAGTGATAAGTCAAACCTAGGACAAAGCGATCAAAGCCTAATCTATTGTGCACAAAACTTTGTTAGTCCTTGGTATGACGATATAAGATTCTGTCTTGAACATGGATCAGCCCCCCGTCACCTTGACCCCGCTAAAAGAAGAGCGTTGAGACTGAAGTCTGCCTCCTTTCATCTAGTTAACGGTATGCTATTTCGTCAGAATTTTGACGGCGTACTGATGCGTTGTCTTGAAAAGGACGAAGCAGAAAAAGTCTTTCTCGAGTTGCATGCAGGAGAAATTGGTGGCCACTTCGGTGGTGACACCACTTCTCATAAGGTTTTAAGAGCCAGTTATTACTGGCCCATGCTTTTTAGGGACGCCCATGCCTTGTATCATAAATGTATCATCTGTCAGAAAGCATCAGGGCGGTTACAAAAACCATCCTTTCCCTTGCAACCCGTCTCAATGGATTCTCCTTTCCAGCAATGGGGCCTTGATATCATAGGTCCTATTAACCCTCCATCCTCGCAACAACACAAGTATATTGTGACAACCACGGATTACTTTACTCGATGGTCTGAATTTGCTGCGCTAAGAACTGTCAACACCAGTCAGGTAATTGCCTTCCTAAATTCGAATATCATCACTCGTTTTGGTATCCCTGATTGTCTAGTCTTTGATAATGCTTCATACTTTTCTTCTCTTGAGATGACCGAGTTCGCTTTGGAAAAAGGAATTAAGTTGAAGTATTATGCTAGTTACTACCCCCATGGCAACGACTTAACTGAATCAACAAACAAGAACTTGATCAAAATAATCAAGAGAACTGTGTCTGAAAATCACAAGAATTGGCACAATGCACTGTTGAATGCACTATGGGATGATAGGGTAACACCCAAAGCCGCTATAGGTAACTCCCCCTTTTTTCTTGTTTATGGAAGAGAAGCTATTTTTCCACCTCACATTCTTCTTCCTTCGCTTCAGTTGTCACAAAAAGTTCAAGAAGAAGATTGTCCCCCTTTAGAAAGCCGCATTAACGCTTTGATGAAGTTGGAAGAAGTAAGAGCCCAAGCTAAGCGTAAGTTAGATCAACATCAACAATTGATTAAAAGTCGGTTCGATTCTAATTCCACTTCTGATAGGAATTTTGTAGGCGATCTCGTCTTGAGGTGGGATAAACCGCACGAGGGAAAGGGTGAGCACACCAAGTTTCAAAACTTATGGCTTGGGCCATTTTTAATTGTTGAAAAGTTGGGTCCTAGTTCCTTTCAATTACAAAATCTCGAAGGGTAGCTTGACACCTACCCGGTGAATGGACAAGCCCTAAAAAGATACTTTGCTTGATAACTACCCTTGTATATTATGTAAATATTTCATTTTTTGTTTGCATCTTTCATTTTCTTTATGTTTTGATTTTGATTTGAATTGATCAGTTTTGTGTTTTTTTTGAAAAATACACATACCTGTATACTGAGCTATTCGGACAAAGACGATTAGAGATTTTCTTCTCTTAAATAACTTCTGAAAAATCTGTAAAAACATCAATGATAGATTGCTGAAATTGATAATCTGTGTTGGAAAATTCTGTTGTTTGAAAGAAGTTTACTGATTTCAATCTCTGAGAAAAGTTTGTCATGATCATCCATTATCTTTTTACGCTGTCCCTTTTCCGTAAAGGAATGACTCAAAAAAGATGTCTCCCTGTCGTAAGAAGTTGTTTTATAAATAAAACATCTCTGGAGATGAATAAAGGACAGTGCAAAAAATACTGATAAGGTCTGAAAAAATATGTTAAAATATTAAAATTTTCAGCGTCACCCCGCTCAGCTGTATACCTTTGAAAAACAAAATAAAATATGAATAAGAGCTGTGGGAACTATTTGTAAACCCGCCGGGATACTGAACAAGTCTGCTGGTAGCAAGTAAATGCAAGCATAGCGCCAAGACAACTTCGTCGGGGTACTGAACAGGCCCGCTGGCAGCGAAGCAATGTCGGGTATATGAAAATCTGCAAAAAAATATAAGAAACCTCTTTAATGTCCTTTATTATGATCCATAACTTCTTGATAGGATACAAACGTCAGAGTGGGTTAAATGGAAACCCTGTCGAGGCTATGGACGCCTATTGGAAACAGTGGCCATGCCAACAGTATTGAAGATTCTATCTATAATATCATGACTTGCTAATCTTAAGACTGTTATTGGTTTTCATCTTTTGAAACACTACTGGAAAAAAAAAATGATTAATGATGATCTTAGTACAATTTTCTGGTTGTTATTTTTGAGTTGAAATTTTCTTTGTTGTCCTAAATCTGAATTTGTTTCTTTTGACAGAGATAACTACTTCTACCAGTGTGTCGCCATTGTTGGCAACCAACTCACTTTTTCCTATCGTCTATAAGCTGCCTACACCTATGTCTTGCAAACATAGAAGTTTTGTCGCAATTTCGAATAAACGACACGTTCATTGCTTGCGACATCTACACATTTATTTTTCGTTAATTTTTCACGACTGTAAGCGTGAAAACTTCTCTGTTTGAAGTCACATTTTGATCGTTATTTGAACTGTCATGATCTTTTATCGATATTTTCTATGAAACTTACCTTTGGTTTATCATCATGTGACTGAAAGGATTTTCGAACTATGCTCATTTGGACATTCTTACTTTGATTGCATAACTTGATTTTATTAAGTTTATGAGGCATTGAGCATATGGGTTTATACTTCATTGATTCTATGAATTGCATAGGGGTCATGATTTATTTTTGTTTTTATATATGATGTGATCCTTATGATAATCTTTTTATGGCTCTTGGTTTGTCAATTTTATGAGTATCGATTGGCACAATGGTTTAAACCTTTTGATTTATACAATGGCGCATAGCTAACATTTGGTATTGGTTTCACGTTGAATGTCATTAGTATTAAAAACTATAGTTGATTTGGCGTGTTGGCATAACACTCACTATTTGATTCTTTGGTTGGCCAAAAGATATGATTTTGAACTATGCTATGATTGTTTGAATAGATGTGGAATTCACCGGTTGTACTTTTCCATAACTATTATGCATGGCGGTGAATAACTCCACCACCCTCGCATGCGCACATTAATGCTTCCCCCCTTTGATCGTTCATTGTTGTTAGACCGAACAGCTCTACTCCTATGCGTTGGTGAATCCGAACCAAACCCTTACCATGTGCTCGCAACATGGCCCCAGTCGGCCGAGATGAACCCAATGGGAGTCAGGCCCTGTTGATGTTTGACAGTGCCCGCAGTGACCTCGAGGAAAATGGATGGTTTCCATTTATACAAAAATTTGAGGGTTTTAACCTCTACGTAGCTCGACAATTTGCTTTAACCTTTGATGGTTGTCAAGCCAAGGTCGGCGATATTCAATTGGAAATTGATGAGCAGTTTGTCAGTCTTGCTACGGGTTTGCCTGCCACTGGACAACGATGGTCCAAGAATTGCAAAGTAGAGGAGGTCCCTTGGACACTGCTTTTCCAGTCGCGTAAAATCACCTCCTGTGATAAAGGTTTTCCAGCAATTATGCTCAAACAACATTGGCATGATTTATTGATGATAATCAAGCAATTTGTCACCTGCGAAGGCAGGTACGGGTTTGTGTTTTTACACCACCTTCGTTTGCTTATGGTTTTTATGTGTTATCAACTCAATATGCCCTATTATTTGCATAGAATCCTATTTAAAATGTCAAAGAAGTACAAGAGAAACCAGGCTGATAGTAGCCTTTTTCATTATGCACTGGTTAAGCTTATTGTTGTCTGTCATTTGAGTCTACACGGAGATTGTTGGAGAAATTTCATTGCTCGGAATGATTTTGAGGATTCGAACCCTCCACAGATCGACAAACCAGTGGTGAGAGAGGTTAAGGTTGTACCTCCAGTACCCTACCATACCCTACTACCTAAACCCTTGGCCGACCTTCCTACCGACCTATCCCACACTGTGAATAAGAGTGTTAAGACTATTAAGCCTATGGGAAAGAAGCCTAAATCTAGCCTTACCGCAAATGCTAAAGGGAAAAGAAATGCTTGTTTGATTTCTCGAATGGCAAGGAACAAGCCGAAACCTCCTGTCGAGCCAAACCCTATTGTATTGAGTGAGGACTCTGATTCAGAAGTGGAGCGTTTCTTGGCTAGCGAATACCCCTATTCGTAAGGTCTGTGTGTCGAACCCTCGTATGACTTTGTGTCAAACCTACCCCCCTACCTACAGGACGACCCTAACTACCCAGGCATTAAGCTTCCTTGTGAAGCCCCCGGTCATTTATCCAAACCCTCTCCTGCTCTGTCTAAATCTACAGTGTCACCATGTGATCAATGTAATGCGTGGTTAGAGAGGTATTATAATGATGTGTCGATTCTCCAGTCAAAGATTCAATCTTTGGAGGACCAGGTTGCACTACTTACCAGTCAAAAGGCTAAGCTACAAGCCATTGATAAGAAACAAAGGACGATAGGCTCCATCTTGTTTAAAAATGTGGAATCAGCCACAACAGTCGTGAATTCTAAGTTGGCATAATTTGAGCAGCCTCACACAGGTATGTTTTGATATCATTTGTTTATGTAATGATTCGAATTTGGTTTTAAATAGTTTTTTTTATAGCATTGATTGCTCTGTTACATTGAACTCATTCTATACATAGCCTTACTTTGACTAAATGAAAATTTGCTTTCCCAGTTTAGCTTCCATTGGATTTTCATCGATTTGATTGATTTGGTATGGATTTGATTTGTTTGATTAAGTTAAAATAGATGCTCTGCTGTCAATTGAAGTCATTTGCATCTATTCTAGACAGAAGTGTTTCTCATATCCAATTTAGAACACAATCGCATTTCGTTTCGAATTCGTTATAATGAATACGCTATGATTGGTAACGATTTTGATATGGTTAATTGTTACGGTTTTATGTCCCATATGACTTTCGACCAATAGGAATACAATTCGGATCATTTTTAATGTGACTCTATACAAACACACCCAAATCGTAAGTAGATTCAATTCATAACGACTATGCTAAAACCCAGCCGGTTAATTCGCATTGGTTTACTGTTAGCTCGACCATGTTATCAGTTGGATTCGTAATTGCAATGGATACTATGTTTGAATTTGATTTGTAGAATGAGATTGGTTATATCCATGATTTACGATTTATTTCTATATTAAACTCAGTCGTGATTTGTTTCGATTATTTGCCCAGTTTGCAATTATCACCTCTGTCGGTTTTATTAAGATTGTGATCACAATTAATCGATCCTGTCTGTTGACTGTGCCAGGATCAATGATCGAAATTTATCACAAATTTGGTTTGGTTGATGCTGTTACGTGTGATTTCATTTACACATAATCGAAACAGTCTTTCCACCTGTGTATTCGATTAAATGATATGAATCTTTTGTTATATCATTATAGCTATAACAAGCAGAAAATGGTTGTGTTGGATTAGATCATATCACCTATGATATGATTTATTATCGATTTCAATTGGATATGGAATAGTCTTGTTACTGTTCGACCCAATTGTATGGTAACAGTAAAATAGAGTATTCTTACCCTTGTTTTCGATTGAATCACGTTTGATCCTGTTTAATGTTGAATAATAAAATCATTTGAATCTTGAGTGATTTGTTTTAAATGATCATTGGAAGAAAATTGGTTTTGATTCTTTTAAAAGATTTGATTTGATTCTAATTCTGATCCTGTATGTTATTTTAGACTAGCTACAGAATCAGATGATTCTGTAGCTAAGTCTGTAAGATTAGATTTTTATTGTTTTGCTAATAAAATATCTTTCTAACTTGTTATTTCTGGTCTATTGAAGATGAATTCGAAATTGCAGTGGATTTGATGAGCAGTTAGAGGATATTTGAAGTGTTTTGATTTCATTTTAGTTTCCTAGTTTAGTTGATTTTGGGGATATTTTCCCAGATTGTGTAAACAGTTTGATACTATCCACGGGGAGGTTTTACCCTGTGAATAAACTTATAAATACTTATTATTTTTGTAATAATGATCATCCTCATTTGTGGGAGAACAAGGATATGGAATTTTAATACAGACTGAGGCAGAATTTGATGTTCTGTTACAGCTTTAGCTTCTCATTATATCAATATTTTGTTTCACGTTATGTGTATCAATTTGTATTTGGTTAATGACTACTTTAGCTATCTTAATCTTTTGCAAATGATATAATTCAATCACTATAATCCATATCTGACTTCTTCTAGTAATTAAAGACATAGAAATTTCTTGATTCAGTTTGTGAAGCACAGATTTCTCTTCTTCATTAATTGGATTATTAAGTATAAGTTTTTGCATAACAGGTTTCCCTTATTGCAGAGATTTATAAATCATATAATTGTTATGATTTTTTATGTCTTGTTTGTCCTGTAAATAAACTCAAAGAGCAGCGCAGCCTATCATTTACGAAAAGATTCTGGACCATTCGGTGCGAGTTTACTTCCTCCGACCAGCTTCAAAGTCATCACACATAGGGCAAACTTGGAGCGTTTCTAGGTCAGTTTGTCATTTATTTGTTTAGAATATTTGTTAGTGTTTTTAGTTAGATATATATGTTTAGTATATTAGATTGTTTAATTTCAGTAAGTTTTGTTTCTTTTTCATAAAATCAAAAAGTCAACAAAAACATATCTCGTTGTCTTAGGGTAGAATATAATGAGTTTTGCAGGTTTTAATTAAATATGTAGGTTGTTTATATTGTACATTTTGTGAATAAGTAATATTGCAGTCAGTAATTAGATAGTTGATTAGAGTTAGTATAATATTAATTAGTAGAGTATATATATAGTTTAGTTTAGTTTTAGTTTAATTTGTTTAGTTAGTTAGTTTGTTTTATTTATTGTTAGTTAGTTTTAGTTAGTTTTATTTTTTTTAGTTAGATTAGTTTTCTCTTTGGTTTTCTTAAGACCTTACAGCGGCCAACGGAGCTGCTAAACCCGTCAAGGTGGTTCATTCCAAACGGATTGGGTTATTAGACAACCCTAGACCGGTTCCACTCTCTCAGTTGACGGACGGTCACTTTCGCCCGTCAACAAGTCAGCAGTTAAGTTCGCGAGTGGCGAAGGCATGAGGTGGCGAGTCGTCGAAGTGCGACGGGGTTCACATCGGCGCTCGGCACATCGGGGGCTCGGGAGTCGGAGAGCCAAGCGTTTGGTATCGCGGGTAGCGAAGCCGCGATAGCGCGAAGCCATGATAGCGCGAAGCCACGATAGCGCAAAGCCGCGATAGAGAAAAAGTCCTGACGGGAAGAAGTCAGCGAGTTGACTAGCCATCGGGTCTCGGGGTTTCGAGAACCTTGTGATCAAACAAGAACTCACGAAGCCGCGAGTTCCGATCCCTCGTAAGCAAGAAGGGGAAGATCACGCTGAAGAGAACTTGTGGGGTGAGAAAGTCCCGATAAGGGATTGGAAGAGCGTTTTAGCTCTTCGGGCCATTGAAGTAGAAGGTCCTGTGGGTGCGATCGTGCTCTGAGAGTGCGGGAGGCATCAAGTGGTATCAGAGCGGGAATATATCTCTGCTTTCCGTAGCAAAGAGGAGGATTCACCATGCCGCCCAGAAGAGAAAGACAGTCACCTGACCTAGAAGACAGGGAGGTGAGAAGAAGAGGTAGGCCGACACAGAACCCAGAAATGGAGTGACAGATACGTGATCTTCGAGCGAGATTAGAAGACATGGAGGTAGCGCAGAGACGCACAGCCGGTGCTGGAGATCTGAGCGACTCCGAAGGTGGAGCTGAAGTTGAACAACAAGGGGAAGTTGCAGTCGAAGATGCAGCCAACGAGCGATTGATTAAAGCTATCACCCGGATGAGTTCAAAGACAAAGATGGACATTCCAGCTTACGAAGGAAGCTTGGATGCGAAAGAGCTATTAGATTGGATTAGAGCTCTTGACACCTACTTTGACTATGAGGACATCGAAGAGGATAAAAAGGTTAGGCATGTTGTCACGAAGTTGAAGGGACATGCAACATTATGGTGGGACGAGCTACAAGCAGACAGACGTTGCAAAGGTAAGCAGAAGATTAAGAGCTGGGATCGAATGATTGAAAATATGAAAGCGAAGTTCATCCCAAGGGATTACCAAATTAATATGTTCAGGAGGATGCAGAACCTGAGACAGAAACTGATGACAGTGAAAGAATACACTGAGGAATTCTATCGACTGAACATCAGAGCAGGTCATCGGGAGAGCGATGATGAGAAGGTTGTCAGATACTTGAATGGTCTGAGATACGACATTCAGGATGAATTAAGCATGGTTACCATCAAGACGGTGGAGGATGCTTACCATATGGCTCTAAAATCCGAGGAGAAGCTGAGCCGTAAGAAAGGTTAGCGAGGGCGAGGCAGAAGTCATCCTAGAGGCCAGGCAGTTGCCCAAGAGAAATACCAGAAGCCCAAGGAGGAATGGAAGAAACCTCAGGGTAAGGTTGAAAAAGGTGGAACCTCATAGCGAGGACAGCAATATGCTGAGCAACGAGGATAGCATAATGAGCAGAGAGGAGATTATGCGGACGCAAACACTTTTCCTCGTACCAAAGGTAGGGGAAGAGGCCGAGGTGGAGTAATCACATGCTTCACATGTGGAAATAATGGGCACAAGTCATTCGAGTGTCCAGAGAAAAAGAAATATGGTGGAGAAGCTCACATCGCCGAGGCACAGAGGCGAGATGATGAAGCAGAAGACGCAGAAGACGGAAGCTCACTTTTGATGCGAAAATTCCTTTTGACACCTGAGAAAGAGGTGTAGGAAAGTTCATCTCAAAGGACCAGACTATTCAGAATAGCTTGCAAAACCAAGGATAGGAAATGCAAGGTTATCGTGGATAGTGGAAGCACAGATAATCTCGTTTCAACCGAGATGGTAGAAAAGTTGGAATTGGAGACAACTGATCACCCAAGTCCATACAAAGTCTCATGGCTACAGAAGGGACATCAGGTGAGTGTCACTAAACAGTGTTTATTTGAATTCAAGATAGGGGGATATAATGATAAAATACTCTGTGATGTCATTCCCATGGATATATGTCATTTATTGTTGGGTAGACCATGGCAATATGACCGAAATGTGGTTCATGATGGGAGGATTAACACATATACTTTAGAGAAGGATGGGAGGACACACAGGTTGCTTCTGATAAAGGATAAGGAGGTGAAGCCGGAAGTAAGCAACACAATACTTCTCATGAGTGGGAAGGAGCTTCTCACGGAGATGGAGAAGAAGGAAGACCCACAATTCTTCGTGGTCAGAAAGCCGAGGATTGTTCTGACTAGCACAAGAGTGGATGACCTACCAAATGAGATTCAGGAACTACTGGAAGAGTTCGCTGACATCATAGTGGACGAACTACCTCGTTCGTTGCCACCGATGAGGAGTGTGATTCATCACATTGATCTCATACCAGGAGCCAGTTTGTCTAACAAAGTTGCGTATAGATTGACACCACAGGAAAATGAGGAGGTCAAGAACCAGGTCCAGGATTTGTTGGACAAAGGATTGGTTAGAGAAAGCCTGAGTCCGTGTGTCATTCCAACAGTGCTTAGTCCGAAGAAGGATGGAGGTTGGAGAATGTGCACCGATTCAAGAGCGATCAACAAAATTACCATCAGGTACAGATTTCCACTGCCCAGAATGGATGATCTGATGGATTTCCTAAGCGGGGCAAATTATTTTTCAAAGATTGATCTAAAGAGCGGATATCACCAGATTCGCATGAGGGAAGGTGATGAATGGAAGACAACATTCAAAACAAACAAAGGTTTGTACGAATGGTTGGTCATGCCGTTTAGCTTGACAAACTCACCGAGCACATTCATGAGACTGATGAATGAAGTCCTGAAGGAGTTCATCGGAAAATTTGTCGTTGTGTATCTGGACAATATACTGATCTTCAGTAAGACAAAGGTTGAACACTTGAAACATTTGGCTATAGTGATGAGGAAGCTACAACAAGAGAAGTTGTTGATTAACATGAAGAAGTCCTCATTCATGAAAACAGAGCTCATTTATTTGGGTTTTTTTATTTCAGAGAATGAGTTGAATATGGATCTGAGCAAGGTGGAAGTGATTAAAAATTGGCCATCACCGAGAAATGTTTTCGAGGTGAGGAGTTTCCATGGTTTGGCTAGTTTCTACCGAAAGTTCATCAGGAATTTCAGTGGAATTAGCGTAGCAATGATGGACACGATAAAGAAGTGGCATAAGTCTTTTCATTGGACAGCAGAGGCTGAGAAGAGCTTCAATCTGTTGAAGCGGAAGATAACGGAATGACCAGTGTTGGTGTTGTTGTATTTCAAGAAGACATTTCAGGTGAAATGTGATGCAAGCGGATATGCCATAGGAGCGGTCCTGAGTCAGGAAGACAGACCGGTTGCATATTTCAGTGAGAATATGGATGAAGCAAAGATGAAGTACTCCACGTATGATAAAGAGTTTTATGCTATCATACAGGCGCTGAAAAAGTGGAGCCATTACTTGATACCCAAGGAATTTGTATTGTATAGCGATAATCATGCATTGCAGTTTGTGAGTCAACAGGAGAAGTTGAATCAGAAACATGCAAAATGGGTAGAGTACATGCAGAATTTCAAGTTTGTAACTAAACACATTTCGGGTATTGCTAACAAAGTAGCTGATGCTTTGAGCAGGAAATGTTTGCTGCTGCAGGAGTTCCGAGTCAAAACATTGGGTTTTGAAAACCTGAAAGACATGTATGCAGGAGATGCATATTTCGGAGAAGCATACGAGGCAACTGAGAATCCAGTTCTCAGAGATCGGAGTCCTTGGATAGATTATATGATCCAGGAGGGATTGTTGTTCAGAGGAAATCAACTGTGTATTCTGAATTGCTCCATGAGGGAGAACTTGTTAAAAGAGAAGCACAGTGGTGGATTGGCAGGACATTTTGGCCATGACAAGACTTTCATGAAGTTGAGCGAATCATATTTTTGGCCAGGGATGCGAGCATAGGTCAAGAGGTTTGTTGAAAGGTGTCAAATTTTTCAGCATTCGAAGGGGAGGAAATAGAATGTAGGTCTTTATCAGCCATTGCCCATACCATAGAGACCATGCGAGGCGATCAGCATGGATTTTGTATTGGGTTTGTCGAGGACGCAGAGAGGATTTGATTCCATCTTTGTGGTGGTGGACAGGTTTTCAAAGATGGCACATTTTATTCCATGCCAGAAGACCAGCGATGCGACACACATCGCAAACTTGTTTTTCAAGGAGGTCATTCGACTTCATGGATTGCCGAAAAGCATAGTTTTGGACAGGGACACAAAATTCATAGGGCATTTCTGGAGGACCTTATGGAAGAAGCTGGGAACTAACTTGGCATTTAGTTCTGCTTATCATCTGCAGACGGATGGACAGACAGAGGTGGTCAAAAAAAGTCTGGGAGACTTACTGAGAAGCTTGGTGACAGAACACCATAGCAGCTGGGACAACATATTGCCACAGGCAGAGTTCGCATACAACGATTCAGTGAATCGGGGTACAGGCAAAAGCCCATTTCAGATCATATATGGCAGGTAGCCAAGAGGATTTTCTGAACTCAGGGAGTCAGAACAGACTGCAACTAGCAGTGCTAGTGCAGAAGAGTTCGCTGAAGCAATGAAAGAACTTCACAGCAGGGTGAAGTAGTGATTAATAGACTCAAATCAGGAGTACAAGTACAGAGCAGATCAGCATCGGAGACAACTTCAGTTCGAAGTTGGTGATCTGGTTCTGGCACATTTGAGGAAGGAAAGGTTCCCGAGGGGAACATATAATAAGCTGAAAATGAATAAAATCGGGCCATGCAGGGTCTTGAAGAAATTGGGAGAAAACGCTTACGAGATTGAATTGCCAGATGGCATCGAAATATCTTCGATATTCAATGTGGCAGATTTATACCCATACAGGGCTGGAGAAGCAGAAACTAGAACTGACGAACCAGTGATCGAGTGGACGAAACAATTGCCAGTTGCAGAGAGACCGCAGATGGAGTTCATACTGGACAGGAGAGTGGGAAGGAAGACCAGGCGAAAACAGTATTTCGAGTATCTGGTCAAGTGGAAGAATCACCCAGTGGAAGATGCCAGCTAGGAAAATGAATCAGAGATACAGAAGCATCGACAGACCGTGCAGGAGCTCATGGACAGGAGCCCATGAAAATTTTCAAGCCGAGGAGTATAATGCAGGAGCATCGCCAACTCATCAAGCGAGCCAACGTGGAGCGGAAGACAGCTAGATAAGCCAGCGCACATTTTGAAAATACTTTGGGATTGTTGTGTGATCTTAAATGGTTCATTTAAGAGATGGCACACTTGTATTGTAATGGACCTTGAGCGGATAGCTCTCATCCTTAGGTAGATGAGGCATTTAAAATAGTTAATGTAAAGTAGATAGAATATTTAAGTCTAGATTTGATAGCTTAGAGTTCAAGAGGGAAAATGGATATAGACACCCTCATTGTATTATTGTATTATTATCAAGCATTTAGAGAGAAGAGCGGAGAATAGAGATGTGTAAAGAACACCCATGTACAGATATTGAATTAATAGAAGAAAGCTTTGATTCAAATCCATGGTTATGTGTCTATTCTCTGTGTGTTGATGTTGTGCTCATGAATGTTTGTTTCATGTTATGCGTTTTCTTTGTATATGCCATGCATGTGATTTCATGTTTCAAAACTGAAGTCTAAAGGAGAGGGAGAGAATAAGTTTCAATTGTTTCTCTATATGAGCCAGGAGATTCCTGCAAGGAGTGCAGTCGAATTCATCTGCATGGAGTGCGTTGATGAGGGCTCAGTAGTTTAACTCTTGTTCTCATTCACCCAGAAGTGAAAGGGAGTTTATGAAGCCGTGCAAGGAGTGCACAGGTTGGGGAAGAAGTCGAAGTTGGTGATTCTGAGCAAAGTATTGAAAGACTGCTGCTGCAGGAGTGCGCAGGGTCGAAAGACTTCAACACTTAGATAGAGTTGAATATTTTCCGCAAGGAGTGCGTGCAAGGTTCCTTCTAAGTAAGATAGAAGCAGAAGGAAGCTCAGGAGGAGTAGACCTTTCGAATTTATTGAAGGATCAGCACAGAGAAGTTGTTGATTTAACGTTCGAGGGAAGCGTCACAGGTTGGCGAGCAGACAACGAGTCTCGTGGAGAGACACTAAGCCCTTTTCATGGGATTTCACAAGGAAGAACGGACGAACGAAATCATCCGAGGAGATTTCGTGAAGTTCCGTGGGCCGTTGGATCTTGCAGAGGTGCAAGGAAGTTATGGTGTAGGCGCGGAGAAATTCTAATCTCAGGAGAAGCAGAGCGTTAATACAAGTCGGCCGGAGCCGTCGTATTAGTCGTGAGATCGCTAATCGGGATCTCATGAGAAAAGTGTCGAAGATTCGGTGAAGGAAGTCGCAAGGGCGCGAGGTGCGATATCCCGACGGTGACGTAAGTCGTGTGGGACCACAGATCAGTGGGATATAGGTGGCAGAGATCAGAGATCTCGTGAGTTCGGGGCTCGCAAGTTAAAAGCCCGCATATTGGGAGGATCAAGTCACGAGGCGCGAGGTAGCGAAAGCGCGACAGGAGAATTTTGGAGTCTCGTCACATCAGGACTCGGAAGACGGAAAAGTCAGCAGTTAAGTTCGTGAGTAGCGAAGGTGCGAAGTGGCGAGTCGTCGAAGTGCGACGGGGATCGCATTGGCGCTCAACACATCGGGGGCTCAGGAGTCGGAGAGCCAAGCATTTGTTATCACGGGTAGCGAAGCCACGATAACGTGAAGCCGCGATAGAGCAAAAGTCCCGACGGGAAGAAGTCAGGGAGTTGACTAGCCATCAGGTCTCGGGGTTTCGAGAACCTTGTGATCAAACGAGAACTTGCGAAGCCGCGAGTTTCGATCCCTCGTAAGAAAGAAGGGGAAGATCACGCCAAAGAGAACCTGTGGGGTGAGAAAGTCCCAATAAGGGATTGGAAGAGCGTTTTAGCTCTTCGGACCATTGAAGGAGAATATCTTGTGGGTGTGATCGTGCTTCGAGAGTTCGGGTTGCATCAAGGTTTCAGGACTCCGATCTTTGAGAGGATTTCCTTCTACAACACACAATACTTCTGAAGCGCGGAGCTCTGAAATAGTAGATTGGATGGTCATCGTCCACCTCATATCGATGATCCACACTTTCTCCACACTCTGGGATTCAGATCTTTTCACAAAGGAAACCACATTTCCTCCCGAATGCACGAATACCAAAATCCTGGATAGGATTTGGGATCAATGATCCCGCTGTGTCCTATATCTATGGTATAGAATCACTTCGAGCTCTGAGACTTCACATCTCTCCACTGCAAAAACCTCCAAATCCTTCAAACACTGAGCTGGAAAACTCTTTGGAGTCTCACAAATCCAGCGATCCAGAATACTCAACAAACTTGCGACCGAGATCTTTTTCGTAACTCCAGGCTCTGAGCCCTTGGGGGTCTCCATGGTACAAACCTCCAAAACCTCCAGAATGGGAACTGATGAAGTGTTGGATCTACGATCCACATGTCTCTCTCAACAGACGGTTTAGATATACTCCGACCTTCGGGCCTTCAGGAGTTCCCAAACCAAAGTACTTTAAACCTCTATTCTCTCGGACTGTCGATCTTCCTAACTACTAGAAATCTATTGACACGTGGCCATGACGCCAATGGTCAAGATCCACTCTAGGAATTCAGAACTTTGGGAGTTCTCGACTCAAACCACAACTCACCCCATATATTCTGGAGTGTTGAACTTCAAACCAGGCTCGATCTCTCGCCACGTTCTCCTAGCACCAACGATCAAGATCTGCTCCAAGATTCGAAGCTTCGGTAGTTCTGCTCACTCTTGCAACTTCACCTCCAATTTTCTAGACTGGCTAATTTCTAAATGCACTCGATCTGTGGACATTTTTACTCATGACTGAAAAACCAGATTTACTTCAGATACCAAGACTTCGAGAAACTTCCCTCATTTACAAAACAACCTAAAACTTCTAAATTTGTGAAGTCTGAATAAATTGAAGTGTTAAAAGCCGTAATTCTTACCTAGATCCAACAGTTGCTAATTCTCATTCTCAGATCTAACGACTTGTATCTGTTCTCCCTTCTCTGCACGCTCCTCCTCCTGTGTGGGAGTAAATATAATGGCCCAGATTTCCTCTACATCCCATCTGAAGGTTGTTGTAGCTTCTCCCTTGATGAAACTCCACTTTCCTTCCGATCAAGGATTTCTCAATTTGTCAAAGGATCGGCCTTTGACTTCTTCCTCTTCAAGGTCGATCCTTTGGAATCTACTTGTTTTTTGGAAAAAAATACTCCTCCTGAGCTTTGGACTGAAAAAAGTCACCCAAGCACTCCTTGCACTCGTTCTCCTCCGAGTTCTTCTTTGAAGAAATTTCCTGTGCACTCCTTGGCTCCTTTCGAACCCAAAAACTTAAAGGTTTCTCGACCTCTAAACACCTGGCAGAGACTTTGTGCCAAATTGCACGATCTCCCCTGAGCTTGTAATTTTCCTAACTTCAAAGAGTCTCGACCCTTTGATATTCCAAATGGTTTCTTATGCCCTCCTGGATACCACACTCTTCCTCTAGATATTTTCCAACACTTCAACAGTGTTTTGGATTCATGCACTTCTTGCACTCAACTTTCTTTGAGTCTTGAACTTTAAAGACTCACCGACACACTCCTTGCACAACTCTCAGAGTATTCAGTAACTCTGATGTGCACTCCTTGTACTACCTCTTCTGAGCTTGAGAATGATTCTGGTGTGCCCACCTAGAATGCTCTTCATATAAATTTTGAACGAGTTCTTATGCAATCCTTACGCAAGCCTTTTAGAGTCTTCTAACAACTCTAAGGTGTACTCCTTGCACAGTTGTGAGAGCCTAGAAATACTCAGAAAACTACAAACAAAGAATTCTACTTTTCCTGCAAAAGGAAACATACATACATTCTTGGCATTCATAAATATACACAAAAAACATTTAGAGAGTGGACATTCATCATACAGATAAACACACGGAGAGAATAATATGCAAGGGAAATTTGCCTTAGTATTAAACTTGAATGGTCCTTACAATGTGTACAAGACTAGACTGCAACATAGTCTCAGTTTTTTCTCTCAAGAATTACTCACTAACTATCTCTTCCTTCAACAACTTGGCTCAGTCCCTTCTGGGCATACATTACATTGATTTATACATGGGGGGGCTTTTCGACCCTTCCCTCTAGATTATTCTAGTGCTATCACGTCTAATTAAATGCCTCCCCATCACTAAGACACTATAGTAAATATTCATTTACATTTTCATATCTGAGGCAATGCTTAGGATCTGTACAACTATAGCCCATTAAAGGTGACTTTACACTCAACTTTACATATCATAAAGGGTCATTCCTCCTCGAGCCTTTTCAAGCTTTAATTACATTAAAAACTTGAGATTTAAACTCAAAAATGAGAAGAATGAAACTTCTCTCTCCTTGGGATCCGCTCCTTTCGAGTGCACTATTGTGTTGGTTGTTCACGCTATGATGAGTTGGATCGATGTTGCTGCATCAGTTGTGCTATGAGATTCTTCCATATACGGTTCTATTATCTAGTTCTACTTCTTCTTTTTTCCACTAGCATTCCAACCTATAATATGTTGTAGGATGTAGGATGTAGCACTGACTCAGGAGTTGGTGTCTATATAATACATTTTGATTTTGATGACTTAATGAGAAAACTGTAGTTTATGGTTTGAATTTCTTATGTTTTTCACTGTTTTTCAATATGCTTTTAATATTTATCATCATTTATGTTAGTAATTAAGTTAGTACCATTTGTATAATTAAATAATAAATTTGTATCATCGTAATCATTCATGTAAATGTTTACAATTTTAATCATTATTTCATTTTTCTATGTACAATTAAGATATATATATATATAATGTGTTATCTTTGTCCTATTTTCGAGGGTCGTTGTGCCCATGTCAGATTCTCATATTATATTTTCGTGTCCTCTGTGTCTCGTGTCCCCGTGTCTGGTGACTTACCTCCTCAGTTTGGAAACAACACTATGAACACGGCTACTTACGAAGCTAAGAAGATATTAGATGTTGTCTTATTCAATTAATGGGAATGGTATGGAATACATTTCTCAAAAGGGATTACAAAATACAAAAGGTATTACCATGATACAAATTTGACACGAATAAGATTTTGCCTTAACCAAGTCTAAATGAGGGTCAGGTTGTGAGAGACAGAATTTGTTTTCACTTGATATGGACATATCTACTAGATGGAAAAAAACCTTTCAAAAATATTCTCTCAAAGTTCATGCCAAGTAATTAATGTCTTGATAAATATTCAGATCTCTTATTTAAGTTTGTATGTGCATGAGAAAGCTTGGTGCCATCTGATCAATTGTTCCAAGATCACTCAAACATTTAAACCCATATTAAAAAAGATGCAAAATAGATTCACTAACATTATTCAATTTCAAAGGTATGGATCGAGTTTTGATTTAGAGTTCATCTTGCACCACAAAGATACTATTTGAATGTAGATGAATACAACACAATTTTAAACCTAGTTTGTTATTCTCAGTAAACCTACAAAGTTCAACAGATTAAAACTATTTTGTGATTCTCAATTAAACTTCAAAGTTTATCACATTAGTTTTATGTAGAGTCTAAATGGTTTTTATTAATAGTTACAGAATCCTCCTTTAGAGTTATTTTAAGACAAAGTTGATCACTTTCATTTGATGTGGAGTTTAAATGATTTTCTAATAATAGCCTTTGGTTTAATGTTCATCTTGCATAAGAAATATATTAAAATTAACTTTTTATATTTGAATGTAGATGTCTACAAGATAATTCAAAGGTATTTTGAAATTCTCAATAAAAAAATTAGTTTAACACCTTCATTTTTTTTTTCAAAATTTAATTGATTTTTATTAATTTTTGTAATTAGGGGCTTACAGAAACAAAGTATTAAAGATAAGATATCATTTTCCTACCTGCATGCTCTTCATTGAAAGTCATATTTAAATTAAAAAAAAAATCAGAGTTTAATTGATTTTTATTAATTTTTGTAATTAGGTGCTTACATAAACAAAGTATTTAAGATAAGATATCATTTTCCTACATGCTCTTCATTGAAAGTCATATTTAAATAAATTTTTATTAATTTCTTAAGATGATTGCTTAAAAAACAAAGTATTAAATATAACGTACCGATTTGCTTGTTTGCAAGTTCCTTGGTGAGAATTATATTTTGATTTAATCATTATAATCAATTCATAATTATTTATTCATCTTTATATTGTGATATTTTAATTCAAAATTAGCAAGAATTATTTAGTCAAAATCATCCTAGTATTGTATTTATAAAATCAATAGAATTACATGATACCATATATCATTTTTGGAATCCAAGGACATTCTAATAAATATATATATCATTTTCTTAGCATACTTCACAATATTGAGAACCATATTTTGGTCTTTATATATATATATATATATATATGTGAGAGATTGAATTTCTCATTGATATGTTACATTTATAAATATATTATCTTGATCTTTGGATTTGTCTTCCAAGAGGTTTTTTCAACTTCAGATGACTCTTCACATTCACTTGTGTCTTCATTATCAGTATCAAGTGAATAATACAATAATATCATAACTCTTATGGATTATGTTTCTCGCATTCCCCCTTTAATCTGAAGGGGTGTATGTGAGTCCAAGAAGAGAGTTGAGATATGGAAGTTGTAACATCCCCACTATAATCCACAATTTAATTAATTCTTATGTAGATATAATGTGTGTCTAAGACCAAAGTGATGTAAAATGTGAATAGTATTTCTCAGTGTTAATAATAAAATGTGGTTCCAATTACTAAGGGGACATTGACAGAGATGGGGGATGAGTTAATCGACAAGAGAGGGGAGGGTCTAAGAGAATGGTCAAGAGGGTTCCAAGGGTTATTTACCCATGTATATTAATTCAACCCATTTTCCTAAAATTGCTATTGATATATGGAAGTTTTAATTTCTGATTGAGTGTTCTCAAAGCTAATCATTAAATACATGTAAGAGGGTGGGTGTGAAAAATCACGTCCCGTAGTTATTGGGCACATGGGGGATAAGTACAATCATCTTGGGGAAGTGTGTGAGTCAAGGAAGACAAGCTAAAGGGAGGAAAATGATATGGGTTGAAGAACAATCGTATGGGTTGGAACAACAGTTATTAAACAATCACTTTTTGTGTATAAGGATCAAGTAGAGATAAAAGATCAGAACTTTGAGTTGGTGCATCCATGGAGAGTGAATTATAGAGCATGATGGAGCATATCTAGATTTTTTAGGACATGAGATTGAAGAGACGAGTTGCTAGGCCTAAAGAGTGAACTCCTAAGTGAGTTGCATTGAAACAACAAATGTTTACTATTGTTCCTAGCATTTTTGTTTTCCTAGCAGTGAATTGCCTTGAGTTTCGAGCTAAGATATTCCTAGTTTCCTATGCCAAAGAGACCCTAATAGATGAATGGGATGCCCAAGGGACTGAAATCAGTGAAGGAGTACATTCTTTCGGTTAGGTAGGTCAAGAGAAAAAGAGCTAGTGTAAAAATAATGATAGTTGTAGTAAGATACCAGTGGGTTGTGAGTTTTATGAGTTGTGAGTTTTATGAGTTGTGAGTGGAAAGTGGGAGACCACCCTCTTTTGTGGATTATTATCCTCAGCTCGAGGGTGATTAGATTTTGAGATTTGGAATAGTCAGTCTATGGTTGGTGGAATGTCCGTCCCAAGCAGTTGGTTGTACATCTATTTTTAAATATAAGTGTTTTATCTTGTTTCTATGTTGTATTATGAGTTTATTTTCTCTGGATTAACTTTTTAATTGAGAATTATTTATATTCTATTGAAAAGAGTTGTCAATTGCATTTTATGTCTCTTTTAGATTTTTGTAAATTCATTAAATAAATGGTAATTGAAAAAACTTTTGTATGGCTCTAATTTGTAGCTGAAAGCTACATGAAGTTAATTAGCTAGCAAAAAATTAAAATTGTAATTATATTATGCACCGTAATTTTCTTAGTAGGGTTGGGAGAGTTTACATAATGGTATTAGAGTGTCTGGTTCAAACACCAGGCTTGTATGGGCTAAGAACTAGTGTCAATACAAGAAAAATTTGGTGTTACATATTTATCTATGATGAATTGAGGGGAAACAAAGAAGATTAGAGTGGAATTCCTAAATTTGTGAGTAAATTCGGGTTTGAGTGACTCATATTTGTTCGGTAAATTTAATGTTGTAAATATGCAATTTGAAGAGCAAAATTCGACTTGGAAAGGTTCAAAATTCACGGTTTAATGGTCATCTGTCACACTGGGAGGAAGTTTAGGAATTGAAAATCGAGATAGTGTTTGATCTTGAGATCGATGAATGAGATTCACTTTGATAAATTTAAAAATCCATTTGGAAGGTTGAGAAAATCAACGTCCGAGATTCAATTTCGACCTTTGGGTAAATGGATCAGATCGACGGTCCATATTCATTTAGGAAGTTGGGAGGTTGGAGAAGAATCGACGTCTAAGGTCATATTGAGTGGGAGATCAAGGACCCAGATTCACTTGGGTTCTTATCGAAGTTTTATAAGTGTTGAAGTTCTCTAGGAGAAATATTGGGTGACTGATGGTTGGGTCAAAGTAATTGGCAAAGACTTGGTTCGAGCAAAGGAAAACATCGATGGTCAATGGGTCGATGGTCGAGTGTCAACCGAATCCAACAAAGTATTTTCAATCGCCAACAAAAATCATCAATGACCAATGTGTTGATGGTTTAGTATCAACTGATTTGATTAAGTGTTTCGAATTTAAGAAGAAAATTCGTTGAAGGTGGATGTGTTGATGGTTGGCCATCGACCAACTCAGCAAGGTGTTCGGGTCATCCAAAATAAATGAAAAATGGTCGATGAAGGAATAAGGGTGATCATTTTTCATGTCATGTCAGTATCCACATGTCAAGACTGATCAAAACCCATGTGTCATGCCACGACAGCCAAGTTGACACCTCATGATGGTGTTTCATGCCACATCATCATCCATGTGTCATGCCACATCAACAATTGTCACATCATCCAGGAAAGGGCCGACCAAACTGGTGGGGACTCTTATCCTCGAATCAGGATTGTAGAAAATTGATGGTTGACAGTTGGGTCAACCATCTTAACAAATTGTTGTGAATCATGTTCCAAGAGAATGGAGCAATGACCGATGGTCCGGTCGACAATTTTTGAAATTTGAATCTTAGATTAAAATTCCAGATTGCTTTCGGCTAGTGATTGCCAATGGAAGTTCATTCGTGGACATGGGGAGGTTTAGCGGATAAACTATTCAATTTTATTCCAATTTGATATCAATGACTCATATTGAAAGGGATGATATAACAATAAAACAGTCAATTTTATATTGATTTTTTTTTTAAATCATATTTTGAAGGTCATTAACTTGTGGGGCGATTTTTAGGCCGTAAACAACATGTTTAGCTAATAAAAACCCACGTGCATATTGTGTACCAAGGTACACTATGGATTTTTATCTCAAATGAAAGAGATCAGAGAGATTTATCCAATGAGATAAATCGTTCACAAAACAAAGCTCGTATGAAAAACTTACAACCAAAATAGTAAGGGTAAAATTTTGGCACAAATTTACTTCTAGAAGGCATAACTCCTTGTTTAGAAGTTTGTTTGGGGAACATGACCAGTCTATGGAAATATTAAGATCCATAAAAAATATTTATGTATCCATATTTAAGATTAGAATATGTAGAAATGTGCAGGAAGAAAAATAAGTCACATGTAGCATACATGGATAAATTGGGTAAAACAACCTAAAATTTTCTCGACCATAACTTTTAGCTCGAAGCTCAGATTTGATCAAGGGAATAATCATTGGAAAGGTATTGATGATTATAGGACATGTATCAGTCCATCATTTTGAATTGGGTAATAACATTTCTTAGAAATCAACAAAGAGATTTATGTAGCAATAGAAGAATGGAAATTCCATCATGTTGATGTTGTAACATTTTTCTCAGAAATCAAAATGATCCATTAGTAAATGAATTGGAAAGTTGTTTCAAAGAAGAATTCATATAAGGAATAAGATTCTAATTTGGTGCATTGTTTCCTTCATGAATTTGGATAAATAATAACTTGTACTCTAATTAAATGTTTTATGCTATGCATGTTTTAACAATAATTATTACATGCATATTTCTTGCAGAATTAGAGGTACAAGAAAGAAAATTTGGTTCTTATATAAGGACTAGAGTTATGGATGATTCTTTTAGAGCTTACAACCATGAGGTAGTGATCCAAGATCTTTTCATCGTGACTTATAAAGAATTGTATTAAATGAGCATAAATTGATGTGCACCATTAAAGAAGGGAAAACATAGAAATCAAGAGACATAAGCATCATATATGAACACAAAAACTTGATAACAGAGTTCATCCCTGGTGGACTATGTCTTCGGGTCCTGCTCTCAAATGGGTAGGCTCTTTTATTAACTCAGCAAAATAATTTAGCAGATACATGAATATACCTCATTCTAAAATCAAGTTGTAGAAATAATGCTTAGATAAGAAAAAAAAACATCACCATTGGATTCGTGGCATCGAATTACCAAAAACTGACTATCTCCACGCTCCAATGTGACTCTGGCACTCCCAGGCCCAAAAACAATCCTATCTCAGTTTATGTGCCCTCTCCACCAACAATTATGGCAGCATATACCTTGAAATCCATGCCAAATTGTACAATGCAGTCACGCACCTTTCCTCGGCTCTGGCCTGAAATTCATTCTTAAATAATAAATTGGGTGGATATACGAAGGAATAGCCCTTGGCGCATTGGTTAGAGTGAATTTTTAAAGGATTTGTTATGGGCGGAGGTTCCAGGGTCGAACCCGTCGGACTCCATTTTGGTAGGGGTTACATATATGTTTATCCATGGTTTAAACCTCCTCTAAGTTTAACAATCCTCTTAGTAATTCTTCCAACAATTGTATAGATTTGGTGTGGTCCACCATATTTGGCGGACCCGCCAATTCTTTTTTTTAAACCAAAATCATTCATGGGATAACATTGGGCATTCTCTGGATGCCACATGTCACCCCATGATTGGACCCCGTGGTGCCTGTTGATTCGCCTACTCATCTACTGACATGGCTCACCCTGTCACCACTGTACTAACACGTGGCACTCTTGGGGTGGTTCCACGTGACATCTCCTGGGGGTGCCATGTGGCACTTTCCTATTGGTCCATATGGACCCTTGAAAAGTACACTGGTGTGTGACACATGGAAGCCTATGGTGTTTCCACATGGCATGTTGATATCATCATACATATGATGACATCACCCTACCATGTCAGTTGTTGACGTCATCAGTATGGACGATGATGTGTCCTCTGTTGACTGGTCCTAGTTGACCGCATCTTTGACCGTCAATATCTTTTAAATCGTAACTCTGTTTGTTGAGTTGTTTGTGTCGTTAGAAATATTGTGACGCTCTCTTTGCGATCATGCCATTTTCACTAATTTTGGGGAACTTTGAAATTTTTCCCTTTCTCTGTCTGATGAAGCCATTCTGAGCGTTATGAGCTACCTCTGTGAGTTCTGAGTTATTCTTATCCTTCTCTGGATCCTTTTTGGATCATGCCTTCCCATTGAGATATTTTTGAACCACCAAAATCTTTTATCAATCAACTGGTAAGTGAGGGAAGATTTCCCTCACTTTTTCCTTCTTGATCCACTTTTCTTTGCTTGGATCGGTGCCCTTTAAGCCTACTCGAAGATAATCAACATCACCCCTGCGTGAAGTTCTCATCCTCCTGTCTAGGATGATGTCTTCCTATAATTCATCTAAGTACTCAAGTGAAAACTCATCAACTGATGAAATTGAAACTTCCTCATCTTGATCCATTATCATGGGAGGCTCAAAACGTTTCAAGTTCTCAACATTCACAACTAAGTAAATATGCATATAAGGTGTAATATCCAAACGAAAATCATTGGTACAAATTTTATCCAAGATAGTGAAGGGTCCATAACAAATGGGATTGATTTTCTTTCCTTCACCCCTCAATCTCTCCTAGATGATGTGAAGCCATACCCGGTCTCAAACCTGGAACTGATGATCAACCCTGTTCTTTTCATGCCAATATTTATATTGTCCTTGAATCTTCTCCAACTGTTCCCTGAATTCTTGGTGTATATGTTGAATCCTCTGGATGAAATTGTGGGCTCGGTCCTCTGTTCGATCTTCAATTACATCGGTATCTCTCCCGTACATCAAGTCCAAAGGAACCTTTGGTAGGTAACCAAAACATGTCTCAAAAGGTGAACTCTGAGTGGATGGATGTAAATCTCAGTTGTACACATGTTGTACATAGGGTATGTGTTCATCCCATACCTTGGGAAAATTACTGTAGTAGCCTCAAAGAAATAGTGCCATTGTTCGATTTACCACCTCTGTCTTTCCGTCATTCTATGGATGGAAAGAAGTGCTCCTATTTAATTTGGTGTCGATCATCTTCCACAAGCTAGTCCAAAATTCTCCAAGGAATCGAGTATCTCGATCCGAGACGATAGATGTGGGTAATCTAAAGTGAACCCAAACATGCTGAAAACAAAGATTAACAGTCTCCTCAGCAGTGATCTACTTTTTACAAGGCATCAAGATACACATCTTATTGAACCTATCCACTACAACATACAAATAATCATGACCCCCTTTGGTCATGGGTAAACCCCCTACAAAATCCATGGATATACTTTCCCATGGATGGGATGGAAAAGGAAGTGGTGAGTATAGCCCCAGTTTTCTATTAGTCGTCTTACAAGTAGAACACATCACACACCCCTTTACATATTTAGTTACAATTTCTTTCATTTTAGGCGAGTAACAAAACCTTTGTAAATAAGATATAGTTTTTCCTACCCCAAAATTCCTAGAAACAAGAGAAGTATGAGCTTCTCATATTACATGGACTCATCCACTCGTAGGAATACATAGCTTTCCAATATGGTAAAATAAATTTCCATGCAGACAATAGTTCTCTACATGTGCACCAAGGGTTAGCTTCGTATATACTTCTTTAAAATCTTCATTGATGGCATATTGTTCTATATAGCTATCATGAGATAAAGAAGCATTCTTCAAAATAATAGAAGAAACAATAGGAGGTCTATAAAGCATAACAACTACCTTGTTACTTGTACCCTTCTTATACTTGATTACCAAGTGAAATTGTTGTAGAAAACCCATCCACCTATAGTCTTGAGATTGTTGCAATTTCGTCTGTGCTTGAAGATATTGTAAGGGTTGGTGATCTGTATGTATAATGGTTTCCTTCCCTAATTTTATAACCCTATATTTCATAGGATCACATGCTGATTATCATTTCTTCCTCTAGTTGTATTGTATTGTAAATAACATTTTATTCTGCAAAGGATTTACAAAAGAAAAGAAAAGACAAGAAAAAGAAAAAGAAAAAGAAAAGAAAAAGAAAAAGAAAAGAAAAAGACGAAGAAAAGAAAAAGAAGGAATAAGAAATATAAAAAATGAAAAGAGGGTATAAAAAAATAAAAAATTAAAGAGAAAATATAAAACCCCATGAAAAATAAACTTGGTTTGAATCATACTATATAATCATGATCAAACCTTTTAAATTTATGTTGATAGGTTAGTGAACAAATTTGGCCAAAAAGTCTAATCTTGGCCAAATTATATAGGTTAGTGAATACATTTGTCCAAACAGTCTAACCTTGGCCAAATATATTAGGTTAGAGTAATTATTAATCCAACAATCTAAGTTGGATTAATATGTTAGTTGATTAGGATAGGAGTTAGGTTAGTATTGTTAATTTCAATAAAATTTGCAAAAGGACTCATTAAATACCTTGTATTTGAGTTAGGTTGATGTGTTTACCTTAGGAAATGACACCCTCATGAAAAAATAAGGAAGGGGGAGCTTAGCGCTACCCACAACATGATTTTATCCTAAGTTCTATCGGGGATATGACCTTTTGTCATTATGCGATTAAAGGGTGCACAGTTTCCAGCGAATGATCAAGCAATGCTCAAATCAACAGCCAACAGTTTTTTTTGGAACCCCCCGAACTTTCTTCCTTTAACAGTGGGGATGGGTTTGAGAAAAGTGGTTTTCCCAGCGCGGACCCCACACAACATGTAAGCCTCACATCTTATCGGACCCCCCACCTCTCAATTCCACTTACCACCTAGACCCCCCTCCGGGAACCCGCCTAACCGTTCATCCAATACCTCCCACATCACTCTGCCACTGTACCCCACTACCTTGTCACACATCACGCACATCATACTCGTTGGCCAATCAATGCTATCCCTCATGACCGCTATTCATCTAGTCATCACCCACTCTATAACAGACACCTCAATGCACCGTTTAACCTCGTTTCTTCACCATTTCAATAATTTTCACCGATCCAGACATTGTTGACACCGCGCCGAATCCATCTTTCAAGCCAATTATCACCAAGACACACCGTCAAGAGGCGCCATCAATCCAGGTAACCACAAACATTTTTTTTCGCCTTCAAATCTTTGTTAGCTATGGCTCCCAAAGATAAAACCACTGAAACTGTCGAAAATATGTTTCTTCCTCCTTCCATCAACCTGGAGCATGTTCCCCTGGCCGACAAAGACTACAGAGTTAGAGAGTCAAAGTGTGAATTCAATTTTTTAGAATTACACTTATGGCTAAAGGACATTTTCTCAGTTCAAAGTGATGAAATTGTACTCTAGGAGTTCAATTTTCCCTTGTACATGTTTCCCTAGACCTTTCATTTCCCAGAGTTATCCCTTAAGTGTCAATCTCATTATCTTCCCGGCTAAAGGGCCATCATATCCTCGTCTGTGAAACCCTGTTCACCATTACCCATGAATCAATAAACCAAATGTTACAGATGCCCAAAATTGATTATGCCAACCCTTTCTCCATTGGAATCCTAAGTGAACTCTATCAGAAACTCTACTTCCCCCAAAGAGACCAAATCTTTGAAATCTTTCTACCAGAAGATGCATAATTCCTGGAGAAAACCCTCCCTATCCGCCTTCCATTTTCTTAGTCAGGGCCAATCAAATCATTTTCACCCTCTGCTACCTGCTATGATATTTTTCTTATGAATGGGTAGATGAAACTATCCTAGGTTTTCTAGCCATTTTTTCCACAGAGGAGAAAGATACCATTCAATTTGATTTCAGCCAGTTTTTGGATGACAACATACATGAGCAGTTCTTCAAATTCTCAACAGAAGGAATGTTCAGGTATTCCTCAGTGCTGGTGTACCTGTTCCTTTTCTTTCAGGAATAAAGATTCTCATGTGATTTCCAAAAATTGGATCGGGAAGGAAATCCTCAATCATTGACTTCATGGACCTCAATAGTGAGGAAAAATTCCACTGAGTTCAACTTTAGAGACTTCATTGATCAGTTTTATCATCCAGTGGTGTGCATACTGAGCAGCAGAATGGAACCAAGAATCAATGAAGAATTCCACAGAACTCTTCACCTCTCTGACTTGTCCAAAACAAGGGATTGGTATATTTACCACAACCATACTGAGATCAGAGTATATGGATGTGAATTACCACCATATAAACTGCCAAAATATATCCCTGTCAGAATCTTTGCATTGGAATATATCAGGCAGATGATAAACTATGATGACATCCATTTTATATCAGCGAAGAAGAAACAACAACTCAGAATAAAAACACAAATTGGTTCTTTCATATGCAACAAAAGAGATACAAGAGAAGAGGCTAACAACCTCTTGAAAAAAATGAACTTCAATCTGAGATTCACATCGAATTATGACCCATTTGGTATCATATCAGAACTCAAGGTCAAATAGAAGAACCCTCCTTATTCTCATGCACACATGACTGAAATAGAAAAGTATATGAATCAGACTGATTGGAAAGAAAATACATTGTTGGAAACAAAAGAGAAACCTCCCCCTATCAATATTTCACATACCAACACTCCTCTGGTACAAACAGAAAAAAGGCCCAGGAAAGAGGTTTCACCTTCAGTCATAGAGGTGTCAGCTGAATACTTTCAAGTTTACAAAAAGAGGGCTAAAATTGGTCCCACAAAAAACATGCTTAAAGAAGGAGAAACATAGTCCACCATAGTCATGAAGGGACCACATTCCTCAACATTCTTAGGGAGTCAACACATAGTGTCCACATATTCATCCAAAAAAAGAAAAAACACTACTCTATCAATTGATTCTTCTCATGAGGAAACATGGTCAAACATCTTTGACAAATACAAACAAATCAAGAAGATGAATGAAATCCTGAATAGCGGTACATATGCCCAATTCTAGAAGCAGAACTCTATTTCCCAACATAGGTTACTATCAACATTTGACATAGAGAAGGTAATAATGCAAGTGACATTCTTACAACCACAAGTACCCCACCCCAAGACAATGACTGACTATAAGAAAACTTCTTTTGAGTTTGATGTGAAGGAGGTCCATCCAACAGATCAAATGGACAAGCATAGGCAAATAAGGGAGATGATTTTCTCCACCTTGAAAAATACATCATTGACAACTGCAAAATTGTAGGTGTATTTGAATAATATCCAATCTCAATTGAAAATGGAAAAGATATCCTCTTTGGCCAAAGACAATAAGATCAAGTCCCTAGAAGAGTTAGTGTTAAAGATTGTATATGACCCATCGAATGTCAAGGTAGCTGAAGAATTGCGGAAGAATAAAAAATTTTATATAGCCTACTTGAGAAAGAAACTGAAACTTCCATCCACTAAAGATTCACAAGGAAAAGAAATGGCTGAAAGTGAAGGCCATAAAGAGGAGATGCTAAAGCTGATCATGGAGAAGAATACATAGATAAAGGATATGGAGTTTGAGTTAGACAAATTGGTTAAAGAAAAAGAACATAGTGTGCATATGGTTGTTATCCCAATGGATGTAGTTCCTCTCACAGGAGTTAGTACAACAAAAACAACCAAAATAGCAGAAATTCCATTAGTTATCCCAGTAAAAGTTCCAGATGCTTATGAGAAGCTGGTAAAGTCCATGGAAGATATGTCCTTTCAAGGGGAGGAAATCGAAAATTTGCAAGAAGAAGTGAAAAGCCTTCAATATATGAAGTCCATGTTCCAATCCAGCTATCATGCAGAAATGCATAAAACTCAGAGACTCGGTCAACAACTACAAAAGTTGGAGAAGGAGTTTGTCATGGAAAAGACATTATCTGAAGCCAAGGAAAACATATGGATGGACATCAACAAATCCATGGTAAAGATATGGCCATTCATATATATTATCTTTGAACAACATGAACTGGTACAGAAGTTCAGAGAAGCAATTGAAAAAATTAAGGAAGAACTAGGAGAAAAACCTACAGAATCCATTGAACTCATCAGGTTCCTAAACTCCAAGAACAAGAAGAAGTTGGAAGCATTGGAGATTTAATATAGAACATAGACTATCCTTCAGGTCAAGAAGGTATTAACCAAGAAAGGATTGATGCTGCAACTGGAAGAGAAGGATTAGTTAATGGACAATGAAGTGCAAATATTTTTTAGCAAGATTGAAGTACTTCACAAGAAGGGCCTTCCTGGACTGTTGGTAATAAATGAGAAGATTATTAATCTTTCAGATTATGAGCAGAAGATCAATACAGTGGAAAATGATGGTTCCAAATTTGCATGTACACAGGGAAGCATTACTGACAAGGCTTTCCTAGAAATATTACAGTTGTACTTGAGCATCCAACATGAGATAAAACACATTTTCATCACAAAGCCCACTTTTTCCATGTACACTGAGATGGACGAGATATACAAAAAGTTACTCAAGGTTCCCATCCCTATTAAAAAGAGATGGGAAGATTTGTGTTATTTACTTGAGTAAAAATGATGTGGAGTTTCAATTCAGCATGGAGCAGACAGTCAAGTCAATTATTATGAGTCAGCAACTGCTTCCACAAAATCATCACCAAGGATCTGATTAGATCAACAAGATTCCTATATTTTGTAATTTGAGATCTAGTTAGTTGTATTTTTTCTCCATAATATCCCAGTCATTTATGACAGGATGAGATGTAAACTATTGTATAAATACTTCTTCCTTCGAAGTATTGAGGGTTGATTTTTGCACCTAAGGAGCTATTGTGTAATCTTTTCAAAACGGTCGACCAATAATAAAATAGACCAATTTACAAGATTCTTGTGCCAAATTGTTGGTGATATTTCTCTTTCTCTGTTAAATGTTTTTCTGTTCTCTGTAATCATTTATGTATTTCAGATTCTAATCATTAAAAGGAAGCCAATAGAATAGAATTTATCTTGCATACTCGGTCTCTGGTCTTTTAATGGTCTATGTGTTATTCATCTGATATTAAGGAAGGAAATTCTTAACTGCTTCTTTTCTTGTTTGACTTTCTCACATTTTTATGTCCAATCCATCTCATTTAATCCTAATAGATCCAATAGTTTTACTCTCTTTCCCTGTGAAGAAACCTCATAAAAAGATGCATCTAATTTGTATCTTTAATACAGACCCCATATCCCAATGGAAGTTTAATGCATTTCTTCAGACAACTTTTATAAACAAACAAACAAACTCAGACTATCTTAACTAGCCTAATATTTAAAAACCTAAACAAATCTAAATCATACAGAGAGATCCCTCTCCAAAACTGGAAGGGCTAGATATTAGTTTCAAAAGTGGTTTGATAAGTTACCTCTGTTAATTTATTCTACCCTTAACAACCTCTTGGAATTACAGAGTGCTAACATAGTGGAAACCATACTGGAGAACTGAACAAATTTTCCAACTTTGTGAATTGTCTTCCCTAGATAAGAAAATTTTATTTCTAAACAATAAAATATCTAACCTTCAAGAGATAAATGTTCATAGGTTGCTAAAATTTGTAAATATTCAATTAGATTTCTTAAATTTTAAGTTCTAGCTCCAAAAAGAATTCACACCAGATATCACCCTAATCCAGAGCCTGTAAAATTAGTAGATAATCCAGAAAAAATAATCAGAAAAGGAAACACAACAAAAAGTCACGGAAGTAGTATTCCTCTCCCTAGGGCCACTTATCTTCCAGAGAAGCTTGTCACAATCCAAGACATCGACTTTGACCTAACTTTTGAGAATAGCCTTTTCAGAACCAAATTTGATATCTTTGTGGATGAAATAGTACTAGATAAGATCGTCCTCCAACCTAAAACCCCTGAACGATTCTCTCCTGGAATAGATTTTGATCAACATGTTCTTCAAAATTTTGAGAAAATACAAGATCTAGCATCAAATCTTGACCAATCTTTGTATAAAGCCCATTTTCGACATTCTGTTGAGATTTTTTCCCTCTCTATTGTTGCATCTTTTGTCAATCCTCAAGTAACTCATTTTATACCTCCCAACCCTGCTTCTTCCACATCTTCTGTCACTTCTCCAACAATTATACATGTTGTCATACAACCTCCTCCACCAATCATGGCAACAATATATGCTCCCCTGGTGTTGTCTTCTCCATTACATAACATGCCCAGGACTATCAAACTAGGATTCCTCGGTTTGATGGCACTGGAACCCTTAATTCCCAACAACATGTGGATAAAATGAATGATTTCTTTGACTTATAGGAAGTTGATGAGGCAGATGTCCAAATGAGACTCTTTGCACAAAGTTTAACTGGTGATGTTAAGAAATGGTTCAAAGCATTACTAGCTGCTAGCATTGTTGATATTTATTCTTTCCACCAATCATTTCTCAGTAGATGCGAGGTAAAGAAAAGTCCACTCCAAAGTTTATCTGAGCCTGAAAATATCAGAAGAAATCAAGGGGAAACTGTACTAGACTGTTGCACTCATTTTAATAATATCTATAATGTAATTCCTTATAACATTAAACCTCCTCAAGGCTTGGCCTTGATCAAGTTCCCTGATGGATTCGATGTTGATATGTCCTACCAGTTGAGAGAAAGAAACCATGCAACTCTGGAAGATATGCAAAAATGTGTTGTGAGTATTGAAGAAAACATTTTGGCTAAAAGAGCTAGGAAAAGAACAGAAATGAGAGTTACATTCAAGGAAGAACCTTCAAATTCCACCGCAGATGCCAAAATAGATTCTTTAGTTAGAACTATGGAAAGAGTGATGGAGAGATTAGAAATCATTGATAGGAACCCACCTAGAGAGAATAAACCTGCCCCTCAAATCCGAAATCCAAATTTCAGAAGAAATCCTCCCCAGATAAGGCAAGGAGAGCCTAGAGAACAACGAGAATAAAGAGGCCCTGATCAATAGATTAGGCCACCCTTTTAGAAAAAATATGTTGATGAGGGGGATGAAACTATTGAGGGACTATATGACATTCACATAAATCTTATGGGATTTAATGACAATGTTTTCATCACTACTACATATGACCAAATTTGCCACGGTTTTTCATTTCTATTGCCACACATATCCGTTGCACTTTCCATGAAATAAAAGACTATTTTACGTGGAAATTTTTTCGTCACTATATCCATGAACCAGTTATTCATGGAAATAGTGACGAAATAATCCCTCCACGTGTCATCATCCTCAAGATAGGTTTACCTTAAAAAGCATGGAAATAGAGACGAAACATTTTCGCAATAGGGACGAAAAACCATGCCAAAGTAAAAAAATTACCAATAGATTGCAACAAAGATGCCATACATGAGACGTAAAATCGTGGAAAGTTGAAACGAAAAAGTTTGGCAATAGCAACGGAAAAATTTGGCAAGGAAAAAAACCACAAAGAGCTTATGACACAGATGTTATATGTGCGACGAAAAACCGTGTGACGAACTTTCATGGCAATAGCGACGAAAATCCTTGTTAGAGTAAAACTCAATCATTAACTTGTGACAAACTTTCGTCGATATTGCCACACCTCATGTAGGTTTTTAAAAGAAAAAATCTACATGACAAGCTGGATGTTGGGATTCGTGAGATATTCTAAAACAATGGACTCAACCATGGGAGTGGATGGGGGACATAATTACAATTAGGGTAATAGGGCTCTATGGAATTAAGTGGATCATCTCCCACCATGATTTTATAATTATTATGAAGTGGGGTATATTGAAAGGAATTACTTATATCCTCACCATCCTTGATGTGGGTACTACCAAAAGACAATACATAATACACATGATTGTATACAATTGATTAATAAATGGGAGGAACAATACATGAGATAGAGTAGTGATAATATGGTGAATTGTGAGATTTATATCCATGGTGAAAATATAGAAGGTTTTGCCTACATTGGGATCCATATCGTCACCTATTTTGGAGCCAATTGTAGCACAAACATGAGAGATGCAAATCAAGAACCCATATATCAAGATTTATAGTGAGCACCAAGGTTTGTTGTACTATGAAAGAAAGGTTACTTTAAATATGTATTTAAGGTGATGAAGGAAGATATTCATGTTAGAAACATAGTTACTATGAATGCAAGAAATATAAAACCTTCCATAATTTGGCCACTAAGTCAATGCATGATTCTACTAGTATATAAAGTGGAAGATGAAGTCAAAGAATTTTTGAAAAGTTTTCTATAGATAATAGAGAATGATAAATCCCCAACAAAGTTAAGGGCAGTCCTTGGGACAATTTTAGAGTCACCAATAGAGGCACAATATAGGCCCTTAAACCATTTCCAGTGAACAAGGTATGGAAAATAATTTATCTTAAATGCATTGACTCAATGATATGAAGTGTGAGAAGTTATGCTCAACTTCAGGTTGGATGTTAACATCCTACTGAAATAATCATGGGAACTCATGGGATGACCAAATTGGGTCCACTTGTTGATCTAGTGGTAGTTGGTGAACCAATCACACATTTTCCCCATTGTCAAATTGGCGAGATGGAATTTTATCCCGATTGTGTGAATATTTATGCTTACTTTGAGTTCATTGACATAGTAGATGACAAATATCCATACCTAGTATTGTAATGGATTGATTGGGAATTTGATAATGATGACATTTGATAAGAAGGGTTATTGGATGGTATATCCATTGGATCTAATGTAGGGAAATACATTTTCTAAATAGATATAATAAGTATTGGATGAAGGTGTTTTTCGATAATATCACCATAGGATAGTGGGAAGACTACATTAATCCAACTTCTAGTGGAAAGTTGAGTTGGAGAATAGTATTCTCCTAAGTCATGTATTCCAAAGTGTCCATTAATTTTGGGCCGCATAGGGAGTATTAGAATTAATTGACACAAATATCCACACTACCAAATTCCATTGAGTGGATTCATGGAGAGATTAAATATCCACTAGTGTTTAATGGAACAACTAATGCCACAAAGTTTATGGAACACATAGCTTAACACATCATGTTTGAATAGAGGGTATAAAAATTGGATATCACTTTGGTATATATCCTTGAATGATTGTGGGAATTTCATTATGAACTTTTGACTCACGAGAAGATATAGTAGGACTAGGAACCTACTAGACATAAGGTTTGTGTTCACCCATGTTCCCATCCATCGATCTTGATAAGGAAAAGATATTGATATGATCCAAAAGACTTTGAAAGTCCAAGTCATAGGGAATATGAGGGGATATATATATATAAGAGTAGTGTAACTTAGTGGAATGTATAGTTCTATACAGGCTCAAACCATACACCTTCTCGGTAGAACAGATCAAAGTTCTTATTATCAAAATAATTTGAACTATTCCAAGAACCCAACATGCATTTTATCGCATTGGGATCCTTCATTAAAGGATATTGTTTGCTAATGAACTAGTTAATTCATTTCATTTCCTAGCCACATGAATATAATTAATAAATGAAAAATGACACTCAAGGAGTCAAACCTGCAAAATCTTCCGTGGAAGAGTATGATCATGAACATAAATCAATCTTTTCCAAATAGTCCCTAAAATTCAATGGTACTTCTTATATAGTGGAGCATGTGTATCATTGTGAAACTCAGTATTATACACAGGGAATTTTTATTTAGTAGTGGGTGCATAAATGTGTGCCCACCTTAGAGTCATTGTTGAAGAATTGGTACCTATGGAAGAAAAATGTAATGATAGATGGCCTACTTACCATAACTACAATTTAAGTTCTATGGCACTTTTCAACTTTGTGAGGAAGATATGTTGATTAGTGGGGATATAAAACACATTCAATGTTTCCCACTAATGGGACTACCATAATGTTTGTCCTTAGATTGTGTAGAGGATGATATCACAAAATAATTTCATTCTCCGTGATTTGAATAAATAGAGGTGCACCATGTAGTCACAAAAGACAAGAATACCAATTGTCTAGTTCACTATCATGGGATATTGAATACAAATAGTTGATTTCAGTATGGAGGATGTGTCTAAGTTGGATATTATTGGTGACTATTTGTATGAAAACATCATTTCAGACATTATATATTTTATTTGAGAGTGCACTCACATATTCCCATGTATCATATTTGAGATGAAAAGAGTGAGAGGAGAACATTGGGAGATGAATATAGAATTGAAGCCTGACACCTGATCTACCAAGAAGTGACTATATAGGATGCATTCAAATTATACGAAATATTCTAAACAATAGATATGTGATATGATAACTATTGGTTAGATATTTTCAATGTAACAATAAGTTTCCATTACTCTAATAGTCATCTAGGGTGTGAAAAAGGTGGAATAATTTTTTCTGTGGAATTTTTTAGATTGATTCAGGCCTACATACATGATCCCTTTCATACATGTTTTAGTCATGAGATTACCAATAAAGTGGAAAGGAATGAACTTTACACCTTCATAGTAGGATTATTTGGCTATCGTAAAATATGTATCATCAAGGAGGATAAGATGAACACCATTTTTTATATGGAATGGTGATTGTATGCATACAATCTCATGCCCTTTGTCCCAAATAATGAACCAATTATGTTCTCTAGAATCATGTTTGTTATGTTCAATGAGTATATCCATAATTTCCTTGAGCTATACTTTCAATTATTGGCAAGGTATATCTAGCTAAAGGGTCACATGGCTAAACTAATGTTGGTGATGGAAAGACGTTGATTGATCTAGTTGTACCTAAATATTAAGAATTTCATTTTATACACCCCATTCAACATCCTCTTGGATCATATTATCTACAAGTAAGGATTTTTAGTCAAACTAATGAAAATCATAGTAATTTTAGAATATGTATGCACTAGAGAATGTCCCTGTGTTATGGTCATGTAGGGTATTACCATATATTTATCATGGGGCATGCTCAACTAATAATGTAGAAGGAGGAACTACTATGAAAAGATGTCCCATTGGTATGGAATGTAGAATGTGAAAAGGGTTTTTCCAAGTTAAAACGGTGGATGGTTATGGCTCCAATTCTTGTTTTTCCTAATTGTTCAAAAAAATTCCATGTCCATGTGGATTCCACTACCATTTCATTGGGAACATGTTGGCATAGCTAGGGTAACACATGCTACACCACCCAAGATAATTTTCTAGAAAAACATTGTAATTACACAACCATTAAATGAAAAGGCCCTGTGATGTCATATATGCTAGAAAATTTCAAGTATTATCTTCTGGACCAGTCAAGTTGTTCATTGATAATTTATTGGTCAAGTATTTGGTTAACAATACAATGTTGGAAGGTTAATTATATCGATGTTTGGTACTATTTTAGGAGTTTGATTTTGAAGTGGTGGTTAAACCAGGTAAATAAAATGTGGGACCTAATCACCTCTCGAAAATCCACAATTGGAACAACGTTGGGATAGCTCATAAAGTGTTGAATGTAGATATATTTTGCATGGAAGTAGTTCTTGAATTATTCACTAATATTTCCAACTTCAAATATAAATCTACATGCACTAGAGGAATATGGTGATAGTAAAGATTGATAGCTCATAATTAAGGATACAAATTATTAGTTAATCATATGGTATTTGCACACATTAGCAATGAATGGGATTCTTGACTACTATGTGTTGGATCATGAATGATAGGTGGTTCTCTAGGAATCCCATGATGGACATAGAAACATACATTATAGTGAGAAGACACAACTATCACAACATACATTACAATGAGACATGTTGGATGCAAATATCATTCAACTAGGATAGAGTGCACTCTCCACTCCATTATTCATATTATTATCTTCATTCACTCCTATCAATACATATTCTCCCTTTATCTTCTATCATTTGTTTACTTAGGTTTCATATGTGTGTGTGTGTGTGGTGGTGGGGGGGTGTTAATATTTTGTACTAAAAATCTATTATAGTTGTATTGGTCTATGTAAGAATAAAAAAAAAAAAAATCCCACAGTCTATGCACTACTACATTGGGCGGAAATTACGATGAAATATTACGACGGTTTAAAATTTCGTCGTATTTTTTTTGCTTTTTTTGGACTAAATTTACTTTTTTTTTTTCGGGGTCCAACTGTTGGTCGCTCTAGCGACCAACATTCCACGTTGATCATTATAGCGACTAAAGTTAGTCGATAGAGAGACCAACCATCCGTTAGTTGATATAGCGACTAACTTTGGTCGTTATAACGACCAACTATGGCACGTGTGAGAATCAAACGATCATTTACGACAAATCAATCCTATATATATCTCAGTTATGAAAAATTTGCTATAGTTGCAACAATCATTTTCTACAGTTGCGAAAATCATTCAGGTGTTCTGATGCAATGGTGCTCTGGTTTTTTATGAAATCTTGATTTCAATTCTCTTTCAAGAAGAGAAACATTGAATTGATCAGACTCTACATAGCTGAGATTTTGAAGGTCAGTACTTAAAAAATTTCTGTGTGATTTAGTAATTTGGTGGTATTGAACTATTTTATGGTTTATTTTCACTCTTTAAATCAGATTTTATGGTTTATTTTAACTCCTTAGAAAGATTTTATGGTTTATCCACTTTTGATAGAGTAAAAAGATTATTGATTCAGCTACAATCACTATAATTAGATTCAGTCACTCTAATTTTGTTCTTATATTTCATGGAACTTCTTGAATATCTAAATATCCTTGCCTTAGTAAATTTACATTTAGGGTTTCCTCCTTGAGTTGGAAAAGAACCAACTAGAAGTGAAGAGCAATGGATTTTGTGGTGATATTGGGCATCAGTACTCTTGTGTATCCCTAAAGCTACCCTAATTTTTATTAGGGACTTAATATTATATAGTGTGATTTTGGGTGATAATAGATCCACCTCCTCTTATTAATGGAATATTATGATTTCGGGGATGAATCAAAGTATGAGTATTTAAACGTGGACAATAAAAGATGTATAGTGTAATGTTTATCATTAACATGCCAAGGAATTGCTTGCTAGCTTTGATTGCTTGTCTTCAAATTAATCTTCCTTACATCATCATTTTTTATGAGAATTAATGTTGCCTTTACACTTCTTATGTCAAGATTTATTTTTCTCCCCAAACTTTTTCTTGCACTTCTATCAGATTTGTTCCTCAATTTTGACAACATAATAGTAGGTGGATCGCAACAAAGAAATTATTAGAAGATTCATTTATGTTTGGATGTTTATGTGTAGGTCAATGTGTTGTTTTAGAACCAAGTGTCATTTAGATTCCCAAACAGCTAGTGTTGTACGTTGGATATGAAATGCATTGGTTTCATGCTTTGTTCCTTATTTTTTCTAGTTGATTTTATGTTTTATGCTTTGTCCCTTATTTTTGTTTAACATGTTGTATAATTTTCATTACAAATATTTAAATATATACCAAATTATTTGAATAGATTTGTATATTGTACTTATAATGTTTCAATGGATTTTTTGTAGTAGGTACTTACAATGTTAACTCCAGACAAGAAAAGAGAACTTGTTATGTTAAAGCGGAAAATGGTGATTCATGGTGATGGGAAATGTTATTGCCCTTGTTGTGAATGCAAGGGTTTTAATGGAAGAAGACTACCTTTAAAAATAGTTTAAAAACATTGTAGGGAGAATGGACACGTTGAAGGGGGCAATGAATATCGTCCCATGGTAAGTAATTACTTATTATAGATCTTTAAGGGTATTATACATTAATTTATTTATTTTTAATTTATCTTTCAAAATAATATTTGTGATATACTCTAAATGTATTGTATTTCTTCTATTGTTTTTATTAAAGAAAAATAATCCTAAGAATGTGATTCTGCCTAGCAGGAGACGTCTTCATAGAGATAATATTGAAGAACAAGTTGAACATAATCGTGTGGATAATGATGATCACATTATTCCTATGGAAAATGATGATATTAATAATACACTTGATGATGATGGGACAAATAGATTGATCCAAGACATTTATAATTATCCAATGGATGATGATGTCAACTTGGAGGAGGACAACTTGCAGGATGATAATGATGATAGTGATGAGGACAATGATGATGAATATATTTTTGATAAACCTATCCTTCAAAATGCCATTGAATCCCTATATGAAGGCACACAAAAAAGTGTTCTCTGTGTTGTAATGTTGTTGGTCAACTTGAAGGTATCAAATCGTTTTTCAAACACATGTATGATAGAGATCCTAAGGTAAGCAACATAATTTTACAGTTTTATGCAATTTTCAACTTTTATTTTATTTTATTTTTAGTGTCAATTGATGTTTGAATTAAGGATGCAATATTTATAATGAATAATATAAATTTCATTATTGATTTTTTTTTATATATATTGTTGTTGTATGTTGATAGGTGAATATTTCTTACCATCAAAAAATAAGTTACCTCGCACATACCGAGAATCATCTTCCATTATGTCTGTGTGTGTGTGTGTGTGTGTACTCTGGTACACTACTTAAATACTAACGGAACAGTGCACAATGTTGCTCTCAAAAAAGGGAAAATCGTTGTAGGGTTATTTAAAAAAAAAACTCAGGTGTGCTACTTAAATGTTGACGCACTAGTGCACACAGTTGCTCTAAAAAATGGTGTACCATGGTAGGATTATTTTTTTTTAAATAAAGTCTGGTGCGCTACTTAAATACTAACGCACTGGTGCACACCGTTTTTCTCACAAATAACACATCGTCGTAGGGTTAATTTAAATATATATATATATATATATATATATATATATATATATATACTCAGGTGCGCTACATAAATATGAATGCACCGATGTGCACCATTTCTCTAAAACATGGTGCACTATCGTAGGGTTATTTTTAAAAAAAATACTATGGTGCGCTACTTAAATATTGATGCCCTAGTGTGCACAGTTTCTCTCAAACATGGTACACCTTGGTAGAGTTTTTTTTTTTTAATATACTCTTATGCGCTACTTAAATATTGATGCACCGATACGTCTAATAATTGAGTGTATCTTAACAAGGTTAAATAAAAAAATAATATCGACCATAAAATTCATTTGTACCCTTTTTCAGTTTTGTAGAGATCTCAAGCACCAGTGCAAATTTTGCCTCTCTGAAATTCCCTATCATCGGTGCTTCCCTTACTTTCCTTCCTTTTGTCCATTGCTCAATGTGTGGATTTCAAATTTTTCCAAACTATGGGAAAATTTGTTTTTTTTTACTATGTGGAAACCATGCCTCCTCGAAGAGGAAATGTCCAGGTAATGTCTTTAATTATTTATAATTTAAACTTTTAGCATATTAAAATGAAAATTTCAGTTAAATTTCCACTATTTGTTTTTTTTCAAATTATGCATGGTGCGTTCAAGTCGTTCGGCTCGCACCATGAATGATGAACCTTGAAAATTTATAGGGTGCACCGAAACACATTTTCCTATTTTTTTTTGTTGTGTTTTTGTAAACTCTACACACTAGTGCGTTATGTAATCATTAACGCACCGGGGCATAATTTTACCGAGGCACTGCTTCAAATAATATAGCTAATTTTTCACGGTGTGTCGAAATAATGTTAACGCACCAAGGCATTATGTTAAACGATGTACTACATAAATGAGATAAATTATTTTATCTGCTGCATTGGTAAACGTATGCACTGATGCGTTAAGGATTACCTAATGCACTATCGTAAAACATTAGAGCCTAAATTCCAAAGTACTGTAATTATCAATTTTTAAAAAATTATTTGTGTGGTCCGTCGTATTTCCGGTAACACACCAATGCATGTCAAGAAAGGCTCTTCATAGCAGTAACAATTTTTTTTAAATGAATTTATGGTGCTTTCGGATTTTAAGATTTTATTATTTTAGGTGGTGTGTATGTTAACCTTAATGCATTGGTGTAGTAAGGTTATACAATGCATCACATAAAATAATATAAAAAAAATTATATGGTGTGTTATGTTACATGTGCGCACCAGAAATGGTGTTCACAAGTAAGATATACACTGTGGGCGATGCTTGTGTGTTTTTTGGGTGCACCGGTAATGAAATTTATTTGTTTTTTGAAGAAAATTATTTTTTCGTATTTATAAATAAATTTCTCATTTAGTAATTTTTTTTTTATGTTTTATGTATGAGGTTGATGTATTTTATATGTTAATCATGCGAAGACGTTAGCGGAGAGAGAAACAGCAGGAGAAGGAGCAAAGGGTTGACCTGTACAATGTTGTATGGGATTGGGAGGCGAGGGAGAGGGAGAGAGATTTGTACCCTTGACCTATTACTTTAGTGACCAAAGTCCTCTTGAATAATTTAGGTCTCCTTAACTACTATGAAGAGGCTACATCCCTGAAGGAGAAGTTTGGGTTCTTGGTGCAATTGATCCGTCAATGGGATTTCCATCACCAGGATTTTTGCGTTGTTCTTGATCAGTGGTACCAATCCACTGAGGAGGATATATACTTTATCACTCTGATATCTAGGAGAGGGGAGGGTTTTCCCCACTTCCCTGATGTATCAGTCAGTGTTGCAGAAGAGAGTCATCTCATGTACTCTCAGAGATATGTTGTGGTTGATTTACTTTCACCAGTTGATTTTTCAGGTGTCTCATGGACAGCTACAGATCTATTCTTTCAGTGAAGAGAAGGTTAGGTTCCTCTAAATGTTAGTGACGACCATTGCACACTTTATCATTGATGGGAAGCGCATTAGTTGTGATATTTTGTATTATGTTGATTCTTTGGTATAGAGGCCACAATGTATTATATGGTATGTCATATTTTTGTTGCAGTTTTGTATAGCTCTAGATAGATTTCGTGCTATGATACATGGGAGGGAGAACTTCCCTTTTACTTCATATTTGTTTTGTTTATTTTTGAGAGGTGTCCAGAGACAAGGCCTACTTTTGTTTGTTAGCCTTCTAGGTCGATGACTCATGTGCAAATGCACATGTGGAGCGAGATGATTCCCACGAGGGGTCGGTCGAAGTTTTCGACCAGTATTTCCACTAACGCACTGGAGCTACTAACGAGTGAGGTTGATCACATATTTTTTATGGTGTCGTGACCTTATGTGGGATTGAATTAGCAAGCATTTCTGAACATCCTCTTCACACCAGATGAGCCACCAGATGCTAGAGGTAATATTATTGTTTTGTTTAAATTAACCTAGTTTCATTTTATTGTCTTACTTAATTAGAATAAAATTAATTCTAACACATTATTTAACTTGTTTTTATTAAAAATTTTAATGAAAATGTTTAATTATTGTTGTGTACTATATACTTTTCATATATTGGCACATTATTTGGGGGTGTTGCTCCTCCCATACCAGATGCAAATGAGGAGATGATCGAGACATGCGTCATAGGCCGGATACTAGATTCAAGTTGGAGTTGGGCGACCGACTATGTGCAATTTTGGTTGAGGTGGGAGTCTTCCCTATGTTGATGTGAGACATCAAGGATGATCCTGTTCTCTTATAGATTTTAAGGAATATGTCGTGCGATATGATGCCTCTTATGTTTCATATCGTATAACATATCAACTTTGTGTTTGGTTTCAACTCCAATATTTGTGCTAAGGTGAGGGTCTTGATGCCTCAGACGTTGCATGATGCAGTACAAAAATACTTCATCGCAGAATAAGAGATGAATAATGGGGGTCATGGAAGAACTCCTTCCAAGCAGATGGGACATACACCACTTATAGCAAAATAGTAGCAGACACCTATTAGGCATACTTTTGGGCACTACGATACACCCAGGGGACCTGTGTTTTCTATGCCACGTAGTTCAACTACCAGTCAGAGGACTCCATATAGAGAAACACACTAGAAACAACAGAGTCATCCTCAACAACAACAACTGTCTAGATATTTTCCACAGAACATAACAGGGCCCCAGAACCCTAGACCAGCATATTCTTCTTGTGTAACTAGGAGCACAAGCTCTAAAAACAAATGTTGGAATTGAGGAGAGCCACACTACTAGAGATATTTTCATATTGAGAAGGTAAGACCTATTAGATCAGCAGGAAAAATGATAGTGGGAGATTTTGGCAAGGCCCATAGGATTCATGTAGTTGTTAATAACCTCCAGGTTGAGAATTAGTCTATAGTGCTCGATACTTCAGTTGTGATAGTTGATTACTAGTTTAGTGTTTTTGATAGATCAAGGAGCTACTGAGAGTTTTATATCTAGTGTTGTGCTTAAAAGAATTAAGGTGAAGGTAGTCAAACAATATGAGTTTAGATTTGTGGAAATGGCATATGATGCCAAGCAGAAAGTTGGAGGAAAATTTAAGGATTGTAACATTAACTTGGGTGATTTCATCACAAGTATAAACATGTATGTCACAATCTTGGGATCTTACGGTATTGTGATTGGAATGGATTGGTTAGAATCGCACTATGTGATACTTAACTATAAGACGAAATGATTGATTTTGATAGATGATTTGGGACAGAGCAAAGTAATTATCGAAAGAAACCAAGGAGTGTTGTTGATATTTATTTCTTCCCTGCAATTACAGAAAAGTATGCGTAAGCGTTGTAATTTGTACGCTATTTTAGTACTTAATGAAAAAGCTTACGTAGAGAGATTAGAATATTTTCATGTAGTATCAGAATTTGCCGATGTGTTTTCTGAGGAACTACCAGGTTTACCGCGAGAGAGATAATTGGAATTTACCATAGATTTAAAACCTGGAAGAGAACTGATCGCTAGAATGCCTTATCAGATGTCAACACCATAATTGCAAGAGTTAAAGATGCAATTGAAATAGTTGTTGGATTTGGGACTTATACGTCCAAGCATATCATTGTGGGGTGAATCGATAATTTTTCTAAGAAAGAAGGATGGATCATGGAGGCTTTGCATTGACTATCGTCAATTAAACAAAGCCATGATCAAGAACCAGTATCTGTTACCAAGAATTGATGATTTTTTTTATCAAATGAAGGGAGCAATATTATTTTCAAAGATTGGTTTGAGATCAAGATATCATCAGTTGTGAATTAAAGAGGAATATATTCCTAAAATATTATTTAAGACAAGATTCAGACATTATGAATTTACCATATTGTTGTTTGGATTGACAAATTCCCCAGGTGTATTCATGAGTTTGATCAATGGGGTATTCCATGATTAATTGGATAAGTTCATACAAGTATTTATTTATGACATATTGATTTACTATTGGACGAGAGAGAATCATGATGAACACCTGAGATTAGTATTGTAATACTTAAGAGAAAACAAGTAGTACGAAAAGTTGTCGAAATGTTCATTTTATCATATAAAGATTCATTATTTGGGACATATTATTTCTCAATAAGGTATCGGTATGGATCCAACAAAGGTTGAGGCTATTATGGAATGGCCAAAACTAACGAATGTGAAAGAAGTACATAGTTTTATGGGATTAGCAAGTTACTATCAATGCTTCTTTGAAGGTTTTTCAACGATAGCAAATCCAATTACAGAATTGCAGAAGAAAACTAAGGAATTCGTATGGACAGAGAAATGCGCGAAAGCATTTCAAAAACTTAAGGAGTTATTTAACGAAAAACACTAATATTGAAGGTTTCAGATATGGACAAGGAATTCTTGGTATGTGCAGAAAATTGACATGATGAGGATGTTGATGGCATTGATATATTTCCTTGGACTCTGGATTGAGTGAGGGAGTGGACTTTTATTTTCGTTCGAGTATTTGATTTATATGGATATATATATGATGATGATTTAGTATGGATTTCATGTATATGTATTATTGACACTATCTTTGTCAATGGATGCAGGAATGGTTACACTTGCTAATAAGACTCACATATGGAGTAAAAGGTTCATACACACATACCAAATGAATGAGGGAGAGGTGTGGCACCATCCACCTATTAACACTCTCGCCGTGAACTGAACTGAAGGTTAACGATTATCTTGTTCCGAGAGGTTCACGATGTCATGAGGGAAGACTAAGATAGTCATTCACAAGGATTACTAAGGGATGAACAATAAGGAAGATACCTTATTCATCATCAATCCCTTAGTCTCACACAAGGTAAACGAGTGGATTCTTGACTCCAAACATCTCACAAACTTCCAAACTATTCAATCGTGAGTGACACCCTTGGAGCATGGAGGTGCATCTTTAAAGACACGTCGCATGTATAAATTTTGAGTCAATAAAAATCTAGAAGACCTAGAAAATAAAATAAATCTTTAGACTTTGTTAGAAAAGAGCATACATTTTATTATTAAGTTATAAACTAGAAAACTAACAAAGAGTCTAAGTCTATATGTTTGACTAAATAAAACTTATAAATTGGGTTAAGGGAAGTTAGACATGATAAAGTCTAGTAAAGGGAGAATAAGAATCAAAATTGGGCATGTGCACATTGTGTGCATGAAAATAATTAAATGAAATTTTAATTAAAAGAAAACAAATTCATGAGAGAATAGGTGATCAACATAGAGTTAGTATCCTATGTCAATCAACTACTAAATCCTAACTAAGAGAAAAGTCTTAATCAAACTCAAATAGAAATTTAGTTAGGGAACACAATAAAAGAGGAATTGGGGAAGTAAGAGACAACTAGGAAAAAAATAGGAAATAATTGTGGGTGTGAGGGAAAATTCTTAATTAATTAAATTAAGAAGGGATTTAACATGTACAACTTCAAGAGTGCGTGACATGTGTTATGGGTGAATAATCTTTAATTTAACTATAAAAAAGTAGTGAATTGTGTATGAAGTGACATGTGTGAAGGTAAATTTTCCTATAAAATAAATGGTGATGAAGAGAGAAGGGGCCCTAATGCTGGATGAATGAAATACTAGTGAAATTTTTATCTACTGAGTTTACTTGTGTGAGTTGGACTTCAATATTGTGCAAGAGGTGGAAGCCTCTCCTTGTGAGGGCAAGCTTGAGCTAGTTGAGATCTGATTTACTATATGTGACCCCTTTATGGCTCAGGGAATAAGGTGGAAGAACAGTACCCCTAGCATTGAATCGGAGGTACTAGTGAAGTCCATTGATTAGCAAGCTAGAAGGATTGCGCATGACTAGGTTGAAGGATCTACATCATATTCATATTCCTTTGGTTACTGTATTCGACTATTCATATTTCTTGCTAAAAGCATATCGTCAACATACAATACTAAGATAATGAATATTCCATTATTCAATTTCTTAAAGTAGACACAATGATCATACTCACTCCTTGTATAATTATGGCTCACCATGAAAGAGTCAAAATTCTTGTACCATTGTTTGGGCGACTGCCTCATACCATACAATGATTTCTTGAGTCTGCAAACAAATTTATTGTTGGGATTCTGAATGAACCCTTGAGGTTTTTCCATGTAAATTTCCTCATCCAAATCTCCATGTAAGAAAGAAGTCTTAACATCTAGCTTCTCCAACTCTAAATCAAGTAATGCAACTAATGCTAACACAATTCAAATTGAAGCAGACTTAACAACTAGTGAAAAAATGTCATGAAAGTCAATACCTTCTTTCTGATAATATCCTTTCGCAACCAGCCTTACTTTGTACCTTTCCACCTTATCATCAACACCCTTCTTCATTTGGTAGACCCACTTGCAACCTACATTTTTTTTTGTCTCTTGGAAGTTCTACCAGGTCTCATGTGGCATTCCTATCTAATGCCTTCATTTCATCCGTCATTGCTTCTTTCCATTTATCATTGTTAGAACCCTTCACAACTTCCTTGATAGCATGAAGGTTCATCATCATTAGTACTTAAAGAAACTTACGAAACAAAATCATCATACCTTCTTGGAGGAACTCTGACCCGCGTTGATCCGTCAGGATTTTTCGAATGACTATGGTTGAGTTTTTAATTGCATGCATTGATTAACCATTGGGTAACTTAATGAAAGAGCGAGAAAAGAAAATGAATTATACAGCCATTAACATAATTGCAAATCTGAAATGGAATGAAAACAGCAAACCATATTGCACAAGTTTGATAACGGAGTTCGGCAACTTTGCCTACGTCTCTGGGCCTTTTCTCTGTGAGGGAGGCTTCTTGATTTCTTTTCAAAAGCTTATTAGTACATCTTTACCATGCCGATTGGATTCTAGACTGATCTGGTCTTGTTCGCCATGATCTCTAGAGTCTTGCACAACTTACGGCACCTGAATCGGATGTCCCGAGCTCTCAGAAATCGTCCGACAACATCTCTACCTCAACAGCTTCCCTGCCTCAAACTGGCTTAGACCTGGCTTTGCCTCAGCATCTCTGCTCTCCAAAACCGTCCAAAATCTCTCCAAAGGCTTCAAAAACTGACCAAATGGCCTCAACATGGCCTTGGTTAAATAATTGGGAAAGTTGGTTTCCATCTCCAACTTCCTCCCAAGAATTAGGCTCTAAAAAAGCCCAATAACTCCCAATTACATTAAAAAGGAGTTAAATTACATTTAATTAAAGAAAAGTGGTTGAAAACCCACTTTTAAACTATATATTAGTTTTAAAACGGGCTTTTAGCCCCCTTCACCCGGGCGCGCGCACCTTTTAAGGTCACATGGCAGGTTCATGTGGCCACACGCTATAGCGCAGGCCACCCCTTTCGCTAGCACCAGCACCCGGTTCCATGGTAAAAGGCATATAGCCGTGGGCTCAACCCATAACCGTGGGCTTTAACATTAACCACCCAACATAACCGTATAACCGTTCGAACCAAGAGCTAAATAAACCTGCGCTCCATATGGTAACGGTTATATAACCGTTGGTTTTAAAATTACTCCACGCGCCAAGAGTTAACACCCGCGCTTGTGGTCGTATGCATACAAACATATAACCGGGGGTCGGGGCTAAGCCCCGGCCCCGCCCCCAACCATATAATATATTCATTAAACTTAAATATATAGACACCCGCGTACATACCAAGTAACATCCAGTGGTCTAACGGTTAGCGGTTCGATACAAAGGCGTTTGTCGGTGCAGGAGGTCCGGGGTTCGAATCCCCCGGGCTTAAATATTTTTTTGACTTAGCCGTCATTGGCTAAACCCGGGGTGCCACGTGGCAGCCCGTGATTGGGCCACGTGGCACCCTTACATCCAACTGATGCATGCCACGTGTCGACTGATGATTTGTCCACGTCAACCAATCAGAAATTGCTGCGTGTCCATCATTGATTCGCCCACGTCATCTCGCCACATCGGAAGCCGTACACCCAGTCAGCACTGCCACGTCATCCACTGACGTCATCCGTGCCACGTGTCACCCTTCCAGTGGTGACATGTTTCACTCCAGGATTGGTCCAAGTGCACGCCAAAAATGCCAAATCTGCTTGACACGTGTCACGCCCAAGAGTCGCCACGTGTCCTGTACAGACCTGCCACGTGTCGCACGTGCGGACATGCCACGTCATCATCCGTACAGACTGTACGGAATGCACAATCAGCAAAGTCAAAAAAATTTGCCTGTTTGGCTCGGCGGACAGAATGCGATATCTTCTTCATACGGACTCCGTTTGACATAAAAATTATACCACCAGAATCAGGAAGACGAGCCGGACGCAATGGTGTTGGTTTCGTTGGATTCTGAGCACTTTCATTTTTGAGCATTTTTCATACCCTGAAAGCCTTCTGAATCCGATTTCGGATCACACCTCCCAATAATAATACCTTTTGGTCCCCAAAAGGTTACTGACCATTCGACAAGCTCGGGATAGGCCACCCGGCTTTCCCTTTGTCTCTGAAAGATGATTACATCAGGGGAAGCAAAACACAATGAAGGTGAGACATCCACTTCTGGCAGAACCAAGTGACTGCTTTCTTTCCTTCACGGTGTTCTTCTTGCTTCGCTGGTAATCCGTCCTCCTTCGTGGGTACGTGCAAAATCCTCTTGCCCTTCTTTGGACGAAGCTCTAGATTAAGCTTCCAACAGCTAGCCTTTTGATGTCCACTCTTGCTGCAAAACGTACAACGTTTTTTGGCATCCAGACCTGCTTAACCTTCTCCTTCTTCTGTTGTGGACTTGAGCCTTTACGTCGTGTTTCCTTCTTGGACAACATAGGTTTCCTGTACAAAGTTTGTCTCTTCCAACACTTGGCAACACAATGCTTAGGTGAATGACAATAAGCACATGGATA
>ML796118.1:140830-172865 GCA_009831015.1 Picea engelmannii | reverse complement strand
TGTGTTTTTCGAATTCACCAAAACCAACTTGATGAGAATGAGGAAAATTTGATGAGTAACCTTCACTGCATACCTCAGATATGTTGTCTGAAACAGATGTAGAAGGCACTTCCTTCAATGCTTATTTTCCTTTGTTGTTCTTTAAAGCCTTCACTTGAACCGTGTTCTTTCGTTCCAAGTAGTCTTCATACAACACCTTCACCATCTCGGCCATGGCAAACACCGAATCTATGAACTTCTTCTCGTCTTGAGGAAGTCCTCCTGTAGATGCCATTTTCCTCCTTGAGATGTGCTCTTCCCTGGTTAACATGCAAACTCAATTCCAAATGTCAACTAGCTCTGATACCACTTGATCCGTCAGGATTTTTCGAATGACTATGGTTGATTTTTTAATTGCATGCATTGATTAACCATTGGGTAACTTAATGAAAGAGTGAGAAAAGCAAATGAATTATACAGCCATTAACATAATTGCAAATCTGAAATGGAATGAAAACAGCAAACCATAATGCACAAGTTTGATAACGGAGTTCGGCAACTTTGCCTACGTCTCCGGGACTTTTCTCTGTGAGGGAGGCTTCTTGATTTCTTTTCAAAAGCTTATTAGTACATCTTTACAATGTCGATTGGCTTCTAGACTGATCTGGTCTTGTTCGCCATGATCTCTAGAATCTTGCACAACTTACGGCACCTGAATCGGATGTCCCGAGCTCTCAGAAATCGTCCGACAACATCTCTACCTCAACAGCTTCCCTGCCTCAAACTGGCTTAGACCTGGCTTTGCCTCAGCATCTCTGCTCTCCAAAACCGTCCAAAAGCTCTCCAAAGGCTTCAAAAACTGACCAAATGGCCTCAACATGGCCTTGGTTAAATAATTGGGAAAGTTGGTTTCCATCTCCAACTTCCTCCCAAGAATTAGGCTCTAAAAAATCCCAATAACTCCCAATTACATTAACAAGGAGTTAAATTACATTTAATTAAAGAAAAGTGGTTGAAAACCCACTTTTAAACTATATATTAGTTTTAAAACGGGCTTTTAGCCCCCTTCACCCGGGCGCGCGCACCTTTTAAGGTCACATGGCAGGTTCATGTGGCCACGCGCTATAGCGCGGGCCACCCCTTTCGCTAGCACCAGCACCCGGTTCCATGGTAAAAGGCATATAGCCGTGGGCTCAACCCATAACCATGGGCTTTAACATTAACCGCCCAACATAACCGTATAACCGTTCGAACCAAGAGCTAAATAAACCCGCCCTCCATATGGTAATGGTTATATAACCGTTGGTTTTAAAATTACTCCACACGCCAAGAGTTAACACCTGCGCTTGTGGTCGTATGCATACAAACATATAACCGGGGGTCGGGGCTAAGCCCCGGCCCCGCCCCCGACCATATAATATATTCATTAAACTTAAATATATAGACGCCCGCGTACATACCAAGTAACATCCAGTGGTCTAAAGGTTAGCGGTTCGATACAAAGGCGTTTGTCGGTGCAGGAGGTTCGGGGTTCGAATCCCCCGGGCTTAAATATTTTTTGACTTAGCCGTCATTGGCTAAACCCGGGGTGCCACGTGGCAGCCCGTGATTGGGCCACGTGGCACCCTTACATCCAACTGATTCATGCCATGTGTCGACTGATGATTTGTCCACGTCAACCAATCAGAAATTGCCGCGTGTCCATCATTGATTCGCCCACGTCATCTGCCACGTCATCTCGCCACGTCGGAAGCCGTACGCCCAGTCAGCACTGCCATGTCATCCGCTGACGTCATCCGTGCCACGTGTCACCCTTCCAGTGGTGACACGTGTCACTCCAGGATTGGTCCAAGTGCGCACCAAAAATGCCAAATATGCTTGACACGTGTCACGCTCCGGAGTCGCCACGTGTCCTGTACGGACCTGCCACGTGTCGCACGTGCAGACATGCCACGTCATCATCCGTACGGACTGTACGGACTGCACAGTCAGCAAAGTCAAAAAAATTTCCATGTTTGGCTCGGCGGACAGAATGCGATATCTTCTTCATACGGACTCCGTTTGACATAAAAATTATACCACCGGAATCAGGAAGACGAGTCGGACGCAATGGTGCTAGTTTCGTCGGATTTCGAGCACTTTCATTTTTGAGCATTTTTCATACCCTGAAAGCCTTCTGAATCCGATTTCGGATCACGCGTAGACCTCCTTAGGGAAGTTTGTGGCTCATATGCATTATTTTGATTGTTATCATCAACCATGTCTTCATCTATAGGAAACTCTTCATGAACATCTTCAAAAACTTGCTCATGTTCACTTTCATCTGTATTTGAACTGGTTTCAAACTGAATCTGTTGATACTTAGGTACTTCTTCCTGTTTCATTTCAACATATACAATTAATTTGATGAGAGATGATTCATCAAATATTACATCTCTGTTAATGGTGATCTTGTGCGCAGTAGGATCCCACAATCTGTACCCCTTAATACCATCACCATATCCAACAAAGATAATCCTTTTTTATTTTGGATCTATTTTAGAACACTGATGTTTCAGAATTAGAGCATAGGCTTCACAACCAAAAACTTTAAGATTAGAATAATTACAAGGAAGACCTATCCATACCTCTTCTGGAATTTTGCACTCTATTGTTGTTGATGGTGATCGATTCACCACATAACAAGTTGTAGTTATTTCTCCTGCCCATAGTCCCTACTACAAGTTGGTGTTACAAAGAATACTCCTTGCTCTCTCTAGAAGAGTTATGTTCATGCGTTCAACAACTCCATTTTTCTCAGGAGTATATGCAGTGGTTTTATGCCTATCAATCCCAAACTCCTTGCAATAGTTCTCAAATTCCATTGACGTAAATTCACCACCATTACCAGTTCTTAAACATTTAATGGACCTACCAGTTCTCTTTTCTACCAAAGCTCTAAATTGTTTGAAAATAGTAAATACATCATCCTTTCTTTTCAACATATAGATCCAAACCTTCCTAGAGAAATCATGTATAAAGGTTACAAAATATGATGATCCTCCATATGAAATAGTAGGGGATGGTCCCCAAACATCATAATGGATATAATCAAGGATTCCTTCACTAGTGTGTCTTCCAGTTTTAAATTTCTTCCTATTATGTTTTCTATAAATACAGTGCTTTCATGAATCTAACTTTAAAGACTTTAGACTAGAAAGTAACTTGCGATCAGATAATACCTTCAAACCTCTTTCGCTCATATGGTCCAACCGTTGATGCCACAGTCGAACATAATCATTGTCATTCTCGGATACAACTGTCGCATGATCTGACTCGGTTCTTCCTTCTAATAGAAATTGGTTTCCAACCTTCTTCACTTTCATAACCAGTAGGATTCCTTTGTAGACCTTCATAACTCCACCTTGAACAATACTCTTATATCCTCCACTATCTAAGACTCCCAAAGAAATTAGGTTCTTCCTAATCTTAGGTACATGTCTCACTTCAGTTAGTATTTTAATAGTTCTATCAAACATCTTAATTCGAATGCTACCAATTCCCACAACTTTACATGATATCTCATTTCCCATGTAAACAATTCCATCATCTATAGACTCGTAACTAACAAACCAGTGTCTATGAAGACACATGTGATTTGAAGCACCAGAATCTAATAACCAATGTTGATCATGGCGTGAGCCAATACTAATTGATAAAACTTCATCAGTCATACCTAAACCTGTTGCTAAACTTGTTTCAGTTGTGTTTGTTTCTTTCGTCTCTTTTGGAGGGTCTTCTTTGGAGGCTTGTTGTCTCTTCCCACAATCCTTCTTCAGGTGTCCAGATTTGCCACAAAACCAACACTTATGTTTTCTCTTCTTTCCATTCGACTTTGATAGAGAGAAATCCCTCTGACCCTGTCCTCTTTATTTAGGTCTGCCTCTGACCATCATCGCCTCAGATGTAGAGGTTTATGAATTGGATTTCTTCCTTGTTTCCTCAGATAGTAAAGCTCCAAAAATAACATTAAACTCAATACTTTCTGTTGTGCTTAAACTAATAGAGGTAACAAAGTGATCCCATGACTCGGGAAAAGAACACAATAATGTAATTGCCTTATCTTCATATTCGAATTTCACTCTCATGCTATTCAACTAGACTAAAAGAGTATTAAAAGTATTTAAATGATCAGCTATTATCATACCTTCCTTCATGTGCAAATTGTACAGTTGTCTTTTCAGAAAGATCTTGTTCGTCAAGTATTTCGTCATATACAAGATTTCCATCTTCATTCACAAACCAATTGTTGTCTTCTTCAAGACAATGTTGAACAAAACATCATCAGCCAAACACGGGCATATGGAACTCAATGCTCTCGCATCGATCTCATCTCAGTATTCATTTGTTATGGTCGTGGGTTGTTTTTCTTTTCCCAAAAGCGCCTTCACCATGCCTTATTGCACGAGCAGATCGTGCATCTAAACCTTTCAGATCTCGAAATTGTTCTTTCCATTGAACTTCTCAATTTTGAATTTAGCACTCTGAGTTTTGTGATTAACAAAAGAAAAAATTCCAAAAAAACACTACTTATAAAACCAATCCCTTTAAAATGTGAAGCAAAAGATTTAATAAAAAATTGAATAAAATACCTTTTCACTAACCTCACTTTTTATTAAAAAAGATTCACCTTTTAAAAACATCAAACCACTTGAATTTATGCATACAAAATTTAATATAATATACATATAATACAAGATTCACATTTTTTAATATAACATGCATACAATATTTTAATATAATATGCATATAATCCTCCACCCTTACAATATTTAAACTTTTTCAAAGAAAAAACATGTGAATGTTTTCTTTAAGGGAGATCGGTGCTCTCCTCAAACAAATAGACGTGCGTTGTTTTGGAAAACCTTGAATTTATGAAGTCTACTACTAATTAGAGCTCCCCTCCAGTAGGAACCCCAGCGCTTATCTAAAAAACAATGCTCCCTTCCAGCACAGATCCCCACGCTGAAGTAAAAACCAACACTCCTTCTTCGCGTTGATTTGAAATGGATGGTTGTCCCTGCACAGAGATTCTTCTTCTGGACGGTGACTAATCTAGTAATCTTCTGATATCAATTGTTATATTTGTAAATGTGGAAACACAAATATCATAAGCAAAGCATAGTCACACAGAATTAAAAAAACACAGAGATTTTACGTGGTTCACCTAAACTTTGGGCTACGTCCACCAAACAAAGGTATTGGTTGTCTTATTATTCAGATCATGGAGATTACAGCAAACTTGCAAGCTCTCTCATAACCTCTCTAACATCATCCCATCTCATTTTTCCTCTAGGGACTTACATAAATTTATATACATTTACACAGGAAACTGATTATTATATGTATCCCTATCCATATTCTATCTTGATCTATTTAATTGAAACCAACACAAAATAATAAGATCTAAATCTATTCTTGGGAATTCGTTGTCACCAAATTCAAACAAGGTTGACCAAAAAATTCACCATTAATGAAAGATCTAACCACTGAGACATACCAGTTTTACTTATCCAAAACTTTACTTACGTCTACTTACAAAATTAACACCCTTAAATTAAGCTCTATGTTGAGAGTTGTAGTTGCATCATTTTTCTTGGTTTCTATGCGTTTAGGCAAATGTGTTATTGAAGTTTTTAAAAATTATAAATTTTATTATGTTAACAACTAACAGAGAATTGTGAGACACTCATGTGTATTGATTGTGAGCTCTCTCTCTTGATGCTCATTACGTTGAGAATTGGAAGGACGTGATAACTTTGGTCTATAGCATGCTTGGAATGAGACGAATAATCTAAAGGGAGATGGAATACAAATTAGTTATAAGTTTAGTTTCACTTTCAACTCGTGTTTTAATTTTAGTAAACGAATAGTAAGGTATTTTGCGTTACATCAATTCTACAAAAAGGTCCTACAACTCTTATGATATCTACCAAAAATCTACTTTATCCAAAGTGATGTGGATTGCTTGACACCAAGTATGCTCTACAACATTAATCCAACTAATTCTACATTATATTTTTTTACTTTGAAAAATGGATACTATTATTTCTAGAAAGCATACATGGACGATCTACTAAGGAGTAAAGAGATGTATTGAGTCACTTTTGGGATAGATGAAACACAATTGGCCATAACAAACATGTAAAGTGGCTCAATCATAATGATGAATCTAGAGTCTTTGTTGGCATGTTAATATATAAAGATTCAAAATTCCATATTATCAATGTCGGAAAACAAGAAGCATGGATAAAGTTTGAACAACTCTTTGTGAAAATAAATTTGATTTGTGCTCATTAGTTGGAAAATCAACTCATAGCTCTTAATCCGTAGAATTTTCTCATATTGAATAATACAAAACAAAATTTAAACTTTTAATATTTCAACTTAGTGATTGTGGAATCACTAAGCCATATGATCCGGCAGCCATAACTACTCTTTCTAGAATTAAATCTCATTTTGATATTTTTTTTCCCTACATTTTATACCACTAAATATTCATTAGGAGAACCTTATAAAATTCCTACCTTTGATATATGTTGTGAACAACTAAAACATGAGAAATACAAGCTCTGGTATATTGGTATATGGGTGCACTTGATATAGGCACTAAGTATAAATCCTTGTTTCCTCACAATAAAAACAACTTCAAACCCTTTAAAAGGTAATTCAAAGGATCCAAACTATCCTAGGATGGATAATTGACATACAATTAATCCTTTTGCAAAGTCTCAAAGAACTAGGTCAAAGAAGAAAAATCCACTTAGGTATTGTTCCTTTTATCATAAATATGGACATCTTGATGAATATTGTTGGAAGAATATGCAAGCACTGGAAGAAATCATCAAAACATATAATATTTGGTTCAATACTTCCTCCTCTTCTACTTTTTCTACAACTCGTGTTCTTTATGTTATGGCATGTCAACCAAATCATGAGTGGAGTTTATGTCAAGGGGTTTCTCATCATATGGTTAATAATAATAATTTTTTCTCTAGTCTTGATGTTTATACAACCCGATATATTTTATGATAGTCATCCTTTCATTGTTATAGGAGGAGAAACAATGGTTTCTATGTTCCTAATATGTGAGGTAATTTTCTTTCAGTTTCTCAAATTACTCATTAGTGATGGAAATATTGTTGAGTCTTCACCTCACAATGTTGTAATTAGAGATGTAAAGGATCAATCTATTATAAAAAATTTAGGGCATTTTGATGGTTCTTCAAGGCTATAAATATTTTATAGGTTTGACCCTCATGACTACCACCATATTCATTGCTCATTGTGATGACTTGAGCAAACTTTGGCATGAGGAATTTGATCATTTGAACTACTACTTATAGCATGCTTGCAAAAAATCACCCATGGTACCTCATATCTTATGGAATAATGGTTTTTTTCATGTTTGTGTCTTATGTGGATATCAAAGAGATATTTTTCATGTATTCTTTCACAAGGAGCACAAACAATACTTGAATTGGTTAACAATGATATAAGTTTCTCATTCCCCATTTCAGCATTTTAAGGTGCATTATACATTCTCACTTTCATTGATGACCAAACATGGGTTTACTTATTAAAAAACATAAGTGAATTTTTTAATCTCTTTGTTTTCTTTAAATCATTGATTTATTCATATCATTAATTGAAAATAAATCAAGACATATAATTAAAAGATTTATCATTAATAACGGGAGAGAATGTGTTAATAAAAGCTTGATTGATTTTTTCTCTAAAAATGGTATTCAAATGCATCATACAGTTCCAGACCACAATATAATGAGATAGTTGAACATAACAATCAAACATTTGAAGAAATGGTGAATTGTATGGTTCAATCAAAGAAACAAACTTGGCAATTTATGGTAGGCAATCAATTGTACTAACCATATCTTGAATTGTGCTCCTACAAAAGTTGTAACAAATGTCACTTCACAAGAAGCTTGGTGTAAGATCTATCTTGATATAATTTATTTTAAGGTGTTCATTTATGAAGAATGAACTCATTTTCTAGATGAAAAGCATAAGACACTGCAACCTAAAAGTGAGAAACTTATATTTGTTAGTTACACTAAAAATGTAAAATCCTATTAACATTTTTACCTCACTTCTTGGAGTTTGTCATTCCTAAAGATGTGGATTTGAGAAACTCTCATTGGCTTGCATTCTAACATGATATTATTTTTTTCCATTTCTCTTTTCTTGTTCCACTTCTCTATGACTCTATCATTTTTTAATGATGATTTTTCTTCACGTGATGAACCTAACTAGTGTCTCCATCTCATTTTCCAATCCTACACCTCAAGATCCTCCTCCTACAATTCATTTTATAGACCATCTACATTCATCTACCCTTACTATAGTTTAATATGCAGAACTTGCACCTCAACATAAAATCTTTGTAATTATTTTTCCATCCCCTTTATATGATCCAAATAGTGTACTTTCTATATACATATATTCTCACTTGTATTACTATTAAACATAATAATATCGTTGTTATTTTAAAATTTATTTAAAATTGTTTTTAAAATTTATTTAAAATTGTTTAAATATTATGTATGTTCCCTAATAATTATATTGTCCTATGAAATTATTAGTTAATTGCATGGATTCTGGGGTATGCAAAAACATGCATCTATCATAATTTCTTCTAGTTCAAGCTAAAGTATTATAATTACGTACAAATATCCTCAGATTCTATTCATATATTATGATTTGAACATTGAAATAATAACTCAACTAATAGTAAATGTACTACATGCGTCTGCAGATATATAGTCAATGTACCAATATTATCATGAATAGGATTTCTTTTACACTTACACAATTGGAATAACTTATTTCAAATCGAGCCAAATGTGCTAAATAGAACTAGCTAAACAACACATATTTTTTTCAAATTATTAATATTAAATACGATGAAGATGAAGCTCGTATTCATTTTGTTACTAGTCATCTCTCCTACTACATCACATTTATTTTTTGGTTCCCTTGTTATTATATAATACATGTCATGATATCAAAAAGCCAAAAAGTAATAAATATTCAAATAATAGTTCCATGAAAGCGACTTATGCATATCAATACATATGATGTCAATATTTCAATCTATTAGAAGTGTTATAATTACATACAAATATGCTCAGATTATATTCATATATTATGATTTGAACATTGGATTAATAATTCAACTAGCAATATTTAGAGGTATTATGATGAGGTTTCCTAAGTGTGCAGGAAACTGACATGATGAGGATATTGATGGTATTGATAGATTTCCTTGGAGTCTAAATTGAGTCACGGAGTGGATTTTTATTTTGGTTTGAGTATTTGATTTATACGCATATAAATTCGATGATGACTTAATATGGATTTCATGTATATGGATTATTGACACTACCTTTGTCAATGGATGTAGGCATGGTTACACTTGTTAATATGACTCGCATATGGAGTAAAGGGAACATACATAGATACCAGGAAAATGAGGGAGAGGTGTTGCACCATACTTGTCACAGCCTATTATCACTCTCACCATGAACTGAACTGAAGGTTAATGATTACCTTGTTACGAGAGGTTCACGATGTCATGATAGAATACTAAGACAAATGTTCACAAGGATTATTAAGGGGTGCACAATAAAGAAGATACTTTATTCATCATCAAGCCCTTTGTCTCACACAAGGTCGACTAGTGGAGTGTTGACTCCAAGCATCTGAAAAACTTCCAAACTAGTCAATGGAGAGTGGCACCCTTGGAGCACGAAGGTGCGTCTTGAAGGGCACGTCGCATGTAAACATTTTGAATCAATAAAAATCTAGAAGACCTAGAAAATAAAATAAATGTTTTGATCCATATTTTTTGAAAAGAACGAAATGAATACAGATTATTATCAAAATATGATTAACACAGAATAACATATATACAATAAAATTGGTTTCTATTCAATAAAGAAATATGTTGAAAATGTAAAGTGCAGCGGAAAACAAGCTTGCTAGAATGGTGGCGTATTATCTCTGAGAAGAGATGTGACGATTGTGCTCATTCGCAATAAGATGAATAAAATGATTCTTTGAAGGAATTTTTACAATAAACACGAATGTCAAAAACCTTAGACATCCAAAAACCTAACCCTAGGAGATGAATGGCAAAATTTATGTGGGCCTCGTTTGGGTAAGTTAGTACATCAACTTCCTGGGGTCGTAACTTTTTGCATACGATCTTTGTTTTAGGCGCAAGATAGCCCGTTGGAAAGGTATATATGAGGAATACACATGTTGTTGTTAGACTCTAACTCCATCTATATTATAACTATGGTGAGCCCTAAAAACATTGTTTAAGGCCTCAAAATATCTCGGGAAGTCAGGGACCCAAAAACTAGGAAAACAACTGTCAAACTGGAAAACTACCAAAATGAGCTAGTTGGAATAGGTGGACAGCCACTGACATCCATATGGATCAATCCTCCCCCTTAGGAAGAAATAGTCTCCATTTCATTGAGTTACCCCATCAGATGAGGAAAGTTATGTTGAATTTGGCCCCGGGTGAGCCATTTGCCTTGGTGCAGGAGTTGCCCTGCTTTGACAACTCGATAAAGCTAGATATTTTGTTGGCGAGTGACCTTGACCTATTTGTCCACAATCTTATCACTTGATGCCTGTTGTATGCATTCGTGGTTGAGCTATGTTGGTTTCAGTTGTTCTTCTACCTTTGAGGTGTCCAATAATGGTGGGAAATAAGATGGAAGTAGATCCACGTTGAACACTGGGTGCAGGCCAAGGAAAGGAAGAATGTTGATCTCAAAAGAATTTTCACCCACAACCTTGGTGATGTTGTATGGTCCATAACGAAGTCATCAAAGATTTTGATGGGGTCTTGTAAGATGTTCTTTCTGCAAGTGAAGCCAAACTTTGTCTCCCACCTAAAACTTATGCAGCACCCAGTGTTGATCATGGTGTTGTTTGTACATGTCATTGGACTTCTGTAGGATATCTTGAACCTGCTGTCGGATGTGTTGGATCCCCTTAATGAATCGGGTGGCTTTGTCAGCTTCATTTGGAGCAGGAGATGATTCGGTCGAGGTGACCACAAGGGGTAGTGAAATTTATATGGGACCCAATGGTTGGAATCCCAACCCCACCTGAAAGGGGATGCGGTTCGTTGATCTATGTAGGGATCAATTGTAGCTATGTTGGACATAGGGAAGACTCCCATCCCATGTGCGTGGGTTCTTGGAATTATACATGCACGGGATATGCATGATCATTCAATTTACGACCTCGTTTTGGCCATCTATCTGGGGGTGGAAGGTCATGGATTTGGTGAGCTTCGTGTCCAGTAGTTACCAGAGGCTCGACCAGAATGTGTTGAGAAATCGACTATCCCGATTTGAGAAAATTATTTTTGGGATTCCGAAATGTACCCAGACTCGTTCAAAGAATATATTGGTAGTGACCTATGTTGTGATGCTCCTCTTGTAGGAGACCATAATCATCATCTTAGAAAAGTGATCAACAACCAAAAAAACAAAGTTATTTCCCCGCTTGGTGGACAGGAGTCCCAACATGTAGTCCATTGAGATGAATTCCCATGGTCTATCAGGAGTAGGAAGAGGGGTGTACAGTCCATGTTTCTCAGTGGTTATTTTGGAAATAGCGCAGGCAGTTCAGGACCTGATATACTTGTTGACCTCCTGTCGAAGTTTCGGCCAGTAGAAATGTTTCTGTAGCATTTCCATTGTCTTTTCAATGTCCAAGTGTCCCGCCATGAAATTGTAGAGGGATTCCCAAATCATCTTCACTCGCTCACTTCATGGAATGCAGATATGGCTTAGACGACTCAACAACCCATCTTGAATATGGAAATTAGCAACAATTGCATTTACGCCCAACATTTGGTAGGTGGTGGCGAAGTCTGGGTCTATCTCATAGAGTTGGGGCCATCCAGAGGTCTCATGACCATAAGATTATAGCACCGTGGTGAGTTCTGTGACTAGTGTTCTATTGAAGAAATCAACGACGTGGTTCGTGCTTCCTAGTTTATACCTGATGTTGAGGTGGAATTGCTGCAAGTATGTGGACCACTTCTGATGGTGGTTATTCTGCAATTTTCCTTCTGTCTGCATGAACTACAGTGGCTTATGATCAGTGTGGATGACTATCTCCTTCCCAAGAATGTAATGTCTCCACTGGTAGCAGGCTTGAAGACTGGAGTACATTTATTTGTCGTAATTAAGGTACTTACAGACAACTTTTGATAGTCTATCACTATGATAGGCCATGGGGTGGTCATGCTAAGTGAGAATGGTGCCCACACCATAGTCGAAAGAATATGTCTCAATCTCAAAAGGCTTCTATAGGTATGGTAGTGAAAGTACTGGGGTTGAGCACAAGTGTTGCTTCAAATCATCGAACACTTGTTGTTGGGACCGACCCCACACAATGTTTTCCCTACCACCACCCCTGGTTACTTGGCTGAGGGCCCATGCAATATGAGAGAAACCCAACAGGAACCTGCAGTAGAAATTGGCAAGGCCCAAGAAGCTCTGAAGCTCAGTGAGTGTGGTTGTGCCTGGCTAGTCACAGATGAATTGGAACTTGGATGGATCCACATGTATGCCATGTTTATCGATGATGTAGCCCAGGTAATGGACCCTGTACATGCCGAAGGATCATTTTTCCAAGTTGGCATATAGCTTGTGTTGTCGCGGGGTGTGCAGAACCTGTTGAATATGCTACAAGTGTTCTTCCCAAGTCCTGATGTAAATGAGAATGTCATGGAGATACACCACTATGAAAGTATTGGTGAATGGTCGTAGGATATTGTCCATCATCCTGATGAAAGTGGTTGGAGCATTTTTCAAACCAAAGGGCATGACCAACCATTCAAAAAGACCTTCCTTTGACTTGAAGGTGGTCTTCCATACATCCGTTTGTTCTATAGGGACCTGGTAATAGTCGGACTTCAAATCAATCTTACTGAAGTATTTTTCCCCTGTGAGTTGATCAAAGAGGAAGTCTATTTAGGGAATCTGGTAAAATTTTCTAACTTTGATTTTATTCAGAGCCCGGTAATCAATGTAGAGTCATCAGGTTCCATCCTTCTTCTGTACCATCACGATTGTGTTCCCACAAGGTGATGAGAAGGGACAGATGTGCCCCTTGTGGAGTAATTCTTAGATCTTCCACTTGATCTCCTCATTCTCTAACATAGAGCAGGGGTAGAATGGCCCATTGGGAAGCAGTGCGCCAAGGATCAGATCAATGGAGTGCTTGACCTGACAGTGCAGAGGTACCCCGGTAGGTGAGGAGAAGATATCCAAGTATTCTTCCACGACCTTATACACTTGCTTCTACTGTGTGGAGATGTCGGTTGCAGAGACCTTGGATGTGGTTGTGATCTTTCGCTCATTCTGAGATCGAATCACGAAGAAGACAAACTTCCCCGTCTGAGAGATGACCTTCCTACATTCCTTGGAAGAGATTAAGGAAATAGCACTAGGTGGGACTACCTTGGGTATCCTGTACAATTTCTTGTTCAAAGTAATAATAACATTGCGAGGCCTAGATTCATATACAACATGGTGATTCCATAAATATGGTTGGCCCAAAATAACATTACAAACTAAGAGAGGGGAAACATCACACAATACCTCGTCTTTGAAGGGCTTGATTTCATATGACAGGCAACAATGTTGGCTAAAGCGGATGTTGCTTCCTTGGTGGAGCCATCCGATGGTGTAAGGTTGTGGATGCGGCATTATCGAAAGGGTGAGTCACTTGAAAACCTTTGTTGAGATAAGGTTCTACTGGCTATCGCTATCAACAATGAATTGAAGTAGGGTACTCTTCACCCACATCTGTGAATGAAAAAGGTGTTCACCTTCCTCTGGCTCATTTGGTTCACCGGGCTAGAGCTTGGTGGTAGCAAGAATAGCACTCGGTTATGCGTCGATGATCCATCTCACCCTTTCTATTTTTTACTCAGAGTCAAAACCCGCATCTTATTTAGAGGATTTCACCTCAGCCACCATCGATTTCTTTGAGCGGCAATCAACAGTGTTATGCCAGGGGATCTTATGGATGTCACACCACTTCCTGATATCTTTCTTTGTCTTTCTAGTGTCCTCCTTTTCTTGTGGCCTGAACTGGTTGTCCTGAGGCGGTCTGTCTTTTCTCTATCCATTGTTCTACGGGTTGGGGCCACCATTTCCTGTCTTTTGTTGTGAGGGGTTTCTAGGCCAAATTTTCGTGTCTTTTGTTTGAGCTTTTGCTCGATTTTGACGGCATATCGGTAGGCGGCCCAGGGAAGATTTTAAGGATGGAAAATTATTTTAAAATGTAGAAACCTTGGCGAATATTACTAGTCCTTCATATGTCAACTATAAATGTTTGGCGATATTTATTTAAAAATATTCAAATTTCTAAGTATTTTATATAGTTTTTATAAAATTTTGATGATTTTTAAGGTAAAATAATTTTATCCTATAGAATTTGGTTGAATCATTTTTAAAATAGTGAATCTCGTTTATGGAAAAACCATGGAAAATTAGCCCATGAGTGAAATTTAGCCCTAAAATCATCCCTGGGTAGGCCGCACCCACAGATGACATGTCCAAAAACTCCATTTCATATTGGATGTATCTATGCAGACCGTCTCGATACTGGAGCACCATATGTCGCTCAGAATATTTGATACCTAGCTTGGTGTGCAAGGTATGGAAGATATTCATCAACTTGGGCATTGCTTGGTTTCTTTCCTGCCACAGTGTGGTCCATTTTGTGTATAGGTCGCCATAACTTCCAATGGGGTAGTATTGTTGATTAATAGCATCTCTGAAGGACTCTCAAGTGACCGTGACTGTAAATAATGAGGGTTCCTCTGTTTCCTTTTTCTCACAGAAAGTTTCCCACCAATATTTGACATGGGGAATGACTTTGATGAGAACAAAAGTAATATTTTCTCTATTCAAGAAGTTATGGATAGAGAAATACCCTTTTAGCAGATTCACCCATTTTTCTACAACGTCGGCATCCATCTAACCTTCAAATATAGGAATATCAAAGTTGATTTGTACCTTGAAGGGGGCGATGCCTCTGTTTGAGGAAGATACGTCGCCTATTGGTAGTCTCCAAGGGATTTGTGTAAAACCATTCATCATCTCGTTCCTCTGTTGCGTGAGGGATTCCTCGAGCAACATGTTGAAGGGATCACCTATTCCGTCGTCTTTCTTTTCTCCCGCCATGAGAGGTTACTTGGACGTGCTAGAGATTTTTTCCTTAAGAGAAACAAGCTCGAGACCTAATTCTTTGTACCCTAACCTCATTGAGAACATGCATTAAGTACAACAAGAACCAAACCGCTATGATACTCAAACCTAATATGAGTAGAGAATCTTTGTTGGAACCTTAAATTACTAGCTCTATTGTAGAAGTTGCCTCTGTGATCTTAATGCATGTCTGAGTCGTATTCATTCCCAGAGTGTGTGTGTAGGCATTGATTGTTAGAATAAAGGGATTTCCAGCAGGATCTGACGTAAGTCCTTACTGAAGGGAGAAATTCGATGCAACTTCACCCTATCGAGGTCACAGTGGAAGGTGGCTTCCACGCTTCAGATGACATTCTAAAGAAGAGAGTTCTATGAAGAACTGAGAGTTTGGATGGTCCTGTCGTTGGACCATCCAAACAAATTTAGTTCTATGAAGAACTGAGAATTCGAATGGTCCTGTCGTTGGACCATCCTAAAAAATTATATAAAAATGTAAGTAAATAATAATAATCATTAATAGATTGGTGAAGGAATATCTGTCGTTGATTTTGGCGAACAATGAAAGTCCTGAAATATGTCAGATGTCTATCCATTGTGCTAGTTGACGATTGGATCTCTATACGCCTAAGGCAGACGGAAAACTTCACCATTAATGCAAGGTCTGACCAGGTAGTAATTTAGACATACCAGTTTTACTTTACTTACTCCTACTTACAAGATTAACACCCTTTAAATTAAGCTTTGTGTTGAGAGTTGTAAGTTGCATCATTTTTCTTGGTTTCTATGCGTTTAGACAGTTGTGTTATTGCTGTTTTTAAAAATCATAAATTTTATTATGTTAACCAGTAACAGAGAATTGTTAGACACTGATGTGTATTGATTGTGAGCTCTCTCTAGCCACGATAGCATGCTTGGAATGAGACAGATAATCTAAATGGAGATGTTATACAATTTAGTTATAAGTTTAGTTGCACTTTCAACTCATGTTCTAATTTTTGTAAATGAATAGTAAGGTATTTTGAGTTGCCATTGATATTGTTGATTTTAATTTTGTAATGTTAATACAAATGTATTAAAAATAAAAATTATACAGTTACAATTACATTCTACGTTTCTATATTTATCGATGAAGTGAAATCCTAAGTTTCCCGCAACTCTCCTGTAGCAACTTCCCATTTCTCAGCATCTTCTCGTTGCAATTTTCCACATCAATTTTACAAAAAGGTCCTACAACTTTTATTCTATATACCAAAAATCTACTTTATTTGAAGTGATGTGGATTGCTCGAGACCAAGTATGCTCCTACAACATTATTCCAACTAATTCTACATTATATTTTTTTACTTTTAAAAATGGATACTATTAATTCTATAAATCATAAATGGAGGATCTACTAAGGAGTAAAGGGATGTATTGAGTCACTTTTAGGATAGATGCAACACAATTGGCTAATAACAAATATGTAAAGTTAAATCATAATGATGAATCTTGAGTCTTTGTTGGCATGTCAATATATGAAGATCTAAAATTCCATATTATTAGTGTCAGACAAGAAGAAGCATGGATAATGTTTGAACAACTCTTTGTTAAAATAAATTTGATTTGTGCTCAATAGTTGAAAAATCAATAGAATTTTCTCATTAAATAATAAAAAACAAAATTTAAGCTCTTAATATTTCAACTTAGTGATTGTGGAATCACTAAGATCCAACAACCATAACTACTCTTTCTAGAATTAAATCTCATTTTGATAATTTTTGTCCCCACATTTTATTCCTCTAAATATGCATTAGGAGAACCTTATAAAAATCTTACCTTTGATATATGTTGTGAACAATTAAAGCATGAGAAATACTATCTCTTGTATATGGGTGCACTTGATATAGGCACGAAGTATAAATCCTTGTTTCCTCACAATAAAAACAACTCCAAACCCTTCAAAAGGTAATTCAAATGATCCAAACTATCTCACGATGGTTAATTGACCTACAATGACTCCTCCTGCAAAGTCTCAAAGAACTAGGTCAAAGAAGAAAAATCCACTTAGGTATTGTTCCTTGTATCATAAATATGGACATATTGATGAACATTGTTGGAAGAATATGCAAGCACTGGAAGAAACCATCAAAACAGATAATATTTGGTTCAATACTTCCTCATCTTCTACTTCTTCTACAACTCGTGTTATTTTTGTTATGGCATGTCAACTGACTACGTAGACCCTCGCCCCCTCTCTCTCTCTCCTCGGGAGTTGCTCAACCTCCTGGTCTAGGATAGTTCAGTCACCTAAGTTGAATTGACTCTTTGGTTCCCTATTGGAACCCAATGCAATTTTCACAGGTCCCTCTTTCTCCAAAGTGTGGGTCCTATCAACCCTGCGGCTCTCTTCTTGGCCCCTTTGAAGAAAGTTGACGGTGACCCTAGTTCTCCATGCTAGTCCCCTTTAATCATATGACCTCGAGATATGAACCATGGATAAGCCCTAAAAAGTGCTTCGGCTTCGGGCTTTAGCCTTTTCTCAACAGCCAAATCCTAATTCCCTAACTCTAAATCGACGAATATAACTGATGTGAGGATCAACGGTCCCCGTCACTTCCACAGTCAACGGTTGTGATCGTCTTAGACTCTGGACTTTGGGAGTCTCTCCTCTCTACTCTCTCATTTTCTTACAGAGTGTTACTCCTCCAAATTGTGTGGATCTCCTCCATGTGTCCCTTCCAAATCCAACAGTCTGGATTCACTTCGCTCTTCGCGACTTCGCGAAGATTGTCATTTGCTCTTGGAAAATCCCCCAGAACTCTATCTCCCGGATCTCCTGATCTTTCCCCACCTATCTCCTCCTGACAATGTGCGATTCTTCTTGCCTTAGGGACTTCGGCAACTCCTTCCTCCTGTGCGCACTTGGAACTTTCCTCAGTGTTTGAGAATTCGACTTATCTCAGCCCTTTTTACACTCCTTGTGGGAATTCTACACGTGACGATGCTATCTCTTATGAGCTTTGCTCGGCTCAAACCTTGAAGGTTCTCGGCCCTTCTGCATCCTTCCATGGACCTTTTGGTTCCCTCCTGGCAACTCGATGCTCTTTCTCTTGAGCTTGTAAGATGAAATTACTTTGTCTCTGGCGCACTCCTTGCACTCGATTAACCCTTTAGACAACTTCTCGCAACACTTATATAAGTGATGGCCTGGTGCACTCCTTACACGGGTCTTAATTATGTATTCTTGAAATCCTTCAGGCTTTCCAAGGCAACTCCTTTGCCCCACTCAATGCACACTTGCAGAGCTTCTATCCCTCAAAGTGTTCAGCAACTCTAAGATTTTATCAAGTTCTCAACACTCCAAAATGTGTTGGTTTTCTGCACGCTCGCACCTACTCAATGCCCTCATGTAAGATCCTTACAGATTACTCAGCAACCCTATGTTATGCTTCCTCTTGCACAAACTTTCTAATCCAGGGGATCAAATTGTGCTCAAAAATAAAAGTTCTCAAAATCACTTCAAATCAGACATGTGCGTAGGCATCATTGTTACGAACCCAACACAACTTGAACGACCTCAAAAGGACGTCATATGAGAAATATATTGCATTCTATTCATTTTTCCAAACAGGTAAAACCTTTGTTGACTGTACAGTCCATACAGTGTTGACGTGGTAGTTGACCATACAAGTTTTATGGCCATATAGTGACGTGGAATAGGAGTGGCATGTTGACTGGGTAGGTGTGGAAGACATGGGAGAATGATATGTTGACACGTCGCATTTATTTGGGCTAATGGTATGGTGTCATGTGACACCCCTCCGTTGGTTGGTTGTAGAAAATTTGTATGTGACTCCACGGGATTCGAACCCGCGACCTCCGGGCATGGGGGAATGACTTGGCAGGGTCGGGATACCATCCTGTCCATGGTATTACTTATTAACTATAGTGTAAATCATTTATTTGAATTGAGCTTTGTGTTCAGTCTGTGGAGTACAACCCCCAGTGTGTTTACATGGAAACGTTACCATATGAACCGACACTCCATTTGTATTTTGGGTGCACAGATTTGTTGTTGTGGTAATCCCCGTTTTGGTTTAAGCCCGTGGGTATATACACACCACTACATACGACCTTACCATATGGCCTTTGGCATCAAACCTTTGGCGCACCCAGATACCAGTTGGAGTTTAGCCCCCAGTCTAGCCCCGACGTATTTCTATACCATGTAACCCTTACCTTAAACTGTTGGTGCGGGAGTTTTGTATTACGGTTTTGTTTGCAAGGATTTTATCCCACATTTGGGGAACCTCACCTTACGACCAGTCACATGACCCTCCATTTGGCCCGTGGTTGGGTATAACAGATAGTCACTTGGATTTTAGCCAACAGGTGTGGATATTTGGCCACATGGCCACTCCACGTGACCAAGGGCGTGGATTATATGCAACAGTTTACCCACAGGGGGGCGATAAAGGCGTTGGGACGTGGGCACATGCCCCCCTATGCGACCAACACCTCCTCCCAAGGGGGCACTAAACTTGCTAATTGTTCAACATTTTTCCCTGTTTTGTAGGATGCACACGTGTGCTGGGTTTTAGGCCCAATAACGTTGTGGGAGCCAAGTTATTCATTCACAGGTGTGTTTTGGTGAGCAAGTACAACAAGCTTGAAGGGGAAAAATTCCAGGAAATATAACTTCTTCATTTTTTGGCCAAACTAGGTGTCGAAAAATCCCAGCTAGGGGTTTTTGGACATTCTAAAGCCATTGAAGCCATCCATTTTGTATTATGATAACTCTAAGAGCATTGTTTTAAGCATAATGAAAATTATCAAAGGGAAGTTGGACCAGGAGATGTATCCCAAGAGAGGGGTGAACTCCTTTATCATTTGATGTGTTATGTGTTCATTGTTGATGATTTTTATCAGTTTGATATGATGCTCTTGTTTAAGTAAAACTCACTACATTTATGTGTTAGTAACTTGATCCAATTATCCAAACACATCCCATTTTACACTTGCAATTTAAAGAGATAATTCTTCTTCATTTTTAAGATCTATTGGAAACATATTCATTCCATTTTCAAATCAGCTGGTATCAGAGATTTGGTTTTTGAAGGCTTGATTGTTTGCAAGTTGTTTTTGTTTTCTGATGCTTACAAGGTTGAAGCTCACGAGAGGAGAAGGTCAAATTATAGAGCCAAGTTCTCAACTGTCAAGAAGGAGAACTATCAAATCACCTCAAGTTTCAAGGAGATTTTCACCAAGTATGGCTCATGACGACAGCCATGGAACTCTTCCTTCAGAGGAGGAAAAATTCAAGAAAGCCTTCTTTGATATGGCTGAAATGCTTGAAGTCTTGTTTGAAGAAATAAATACAAGATTACAAGGTGAAAGCTCCAACCCTCCAAAGGGAAATGGAGACAGTGGTGATAAAAATCCAAAGTGAAATGGAGGGAGTAGTGATTCTCCACCTCCCACCTTCATCTTCCACCTCTTCCACCATTTCAAAACCACCTCCAAATTCTCCAAAAGGACATGGTAAAACTCCTTTACAAACTCCTTTGCTACAGCTTGATATTAAGTTTGAATTGCCAATGTACAAAGGGGGGTAAATGCTAAAAATTAGATAATTGGATTCATCAGATTGAAGTGTATTGTAGGATACAAAGTGTAATAGACCTCAATTTCATCATAAAAAAAAAAGCTTCTAAGGTACATTAAAACTCTAAAAACTGTAACACATATTCATAATTAGCAAAATACCCATTTAATCCTATTGTGAAACTTTGATACCTAAATTATTCATCTTCCCTTTCCGCATATAACAGACTCAACATCCAGAGTTTTCCTTTCAACTTTTTCTTAAGTCCTACTAGCTTTTACAAGGGGATTAAAAGGTTATCCTTTGGAAGAAGGGAAATACATGACCCTAGGACTTAGGGCCCTAGATTATTTGTAAAACATAGATGCGCAACTTTAGACTCCAAAATCACAAATAATACTTTGTATACATAGTAAGGGTGTCAGACTTTAATTGTTTCGTCGTTGCACTTAACTATTTGGCTTTCCCTAGGTAAATATGACTTCGATGACTCCCTTGGTAACTACTTGTAGATAGAGAGTCTTTTCTTCTCACATAGCCTAAGTTCTAGTTAATAGTAGAACTCTAAGGAGAAAGTTGGTTAATCTTCTTAGGTTTAGGCACAGTGTAACTATCAATACTAACCTGACTAGAAGTAATCAAAGGTTGATATTTTTCGAATGTAGGGTTTCGAGGAGGCTCACCCTTGTCTTCGTGAAACAAATTAAAATGACAGGAGGTTGACAGTCGGGAGTTAATATCTGACTAGCCATTAATGGAGGTGGATGAGGGATGGGAGCCGACCCTGTACCCTCATCCAATCCAAACACACCAAGTCGCTCATATCACATGGCGCGTTCTCAGTTGTACTCTTCACATTCAATAAGCACGGGGTTCAGAGTTTTAGGGTAACCGTAGTTGTCTGATGTCATTTTGAAAAAACCTGTTCCAAAAATAAATACCTTACACTTTCCTTGTGCTTCTGGACTTCTCTCGGCATGAGGAGGATGGTGGCAAGGAGTGCCTCCCAGGATTACTCTTTCTATCGGTAAGAGTCTAACTCTAAAGGTTAAATCCTTAATCAAACACTCTACAAGGTCGCTCCGACTTATTGTTATTTGTAATTCCTATTCATGAATTCGCGTCGGTAGAGTTTTTGTTTTTTGTTACTTCTTGTATTCACTGGTTTAAGTACTAGATTTCTCTCTAGCATACACCGTGCTTTCCATAACTATGGCTCTGGAGTTTATTAGGTTAGGGTTTCATATGTGTCCATTGTTGTGCTTAATTTCCAATATGTGAGTCACTCGGGCACACCTTGAATGTCGTTACTAACCTGGTTGGGCATCTGGTAAGAAAGTTATTCTTCGGTTCTCGGTTATACAACTATTTAACGAAAACGTTTGAATGTACACTTCTTGTTTGGGGGGCGCTCATAAAAAGGGTTGGTAGTCAGTCTAAATCTTAATACAAAGCTTATACTCTGTGAAACATACTAAGGGCGATTAGGGTTTATGTCGTTCTTGCTCCTCTTACAAATTGGAATGCATTTCAAAGGGTAAGCATGCCTGGGATTTTTGGCACTGTGTTGTGTCTGTATCTAAGCTAAATTACAGAGTTGAAACAGATTTTAGTGATATTGTTTATTGGCCCACAACATCTCATCTTTACATTTTATTTCGAGTTAAATGTTGGTTTATACTTGTCGTATGACCTATAGATATATGTTCAACATTCGAATAAATAGCCTTTAAAATTTTCTTCTGGTTATTTACTGGTCCGTAATGCAAATGGTGGGCCTCTATGATTTTTTTTGTGAGGGTACCCACCAGGGAGATTTTGGGCCCCTCCTCCCTTCTCGGCCTGGGAGGCACGCGGTTCGTTGCAGTGGTGAAGGATGTCAAACCCCTCCAACTACAGATGAGTATTACTTCGGCTATTTTCTTAATATTAACTTAAATATTCTTATCTCTATTGGCCAAGACTATAATGATGTCTTTTGCAATCTACAGGGTTTCGGTCACACGAAGATATGAGGTGCAATTTCGATCACCCGCACAAAAGGTATTCGGGTTCCATTCTACCCCTTCCAAGAAGCTTAGGTGTTCAGGGTAGAAGAAAGGTTTATCCCACTGTGGTAGAGATTGTTCGTTTGTATACTATTTATATCTCTGTAAAAATGTTTCCAAGGTCCAATACGAGAGTTGACTGTAAAACTAAAGGGTCTGACCAAAAGGTTTAGTTGGGTTTTCTTTTACTGACCCCTGTCTCGACATTTTGGAATGGAAAAATACGATCTAACTTTTCTTATTATATTGGAATTCCTGATAGTTTATATTCTTTCATTCCTATAACTTTAATTTTAAATTTAACATCGTATGCCTTCGGCAAACTAAGAGTACTGGGTGTAAAATCTTTTTGTGTTTACTGAGGTAACATTCAGTCTGAGTTTGCAATTAGTTTGGCAGGCTACTTGATATATTTTGAGATGTATTCAAATCTGTTCCTAAATTTCCTTACTTCCATATATACGAATTGTCTGAAATTATATTACTTCCGTTCACAAAGGGTTTGATTGGATCTATACATTAAGTAATTATACAGGCTTGAGTCTACCTATATATAACAAAAAGGATTGAAATTCTCGACTCTGTACACTACATCTGGATTATTTATTTATACAAATTGTCATCGTATATAAATCTGTTGGCCCTACTTTGGTTGTTCGGTGTGGTATGGTATAATTGTTAGGTTTTTCATCTAAAATTCTTGAAATATGTACAACTCTTTATAATGTTACAAAGTCTATACATGTATAAGTATATACTTACAATTTATGTTTTCAACATTGAGTCTGAATTCTTCTTCTATCGTGTTCATGCCGAGTGCCAACCAAGAAAATAGACATACTTATATATGTATATATCTATAAGAAATACATCCAGGTATATATATATATAGGAGGTTAGTACTACATACTAGTTCCAGCATAAGTACTACAGTAGTAATCTAGTCTATAGAATAAATTATAGAATTGGCCACACGCATTCTTCATGTAACACAAGTAAGGAAAAGTAACTTCATTATTCATTATGTGCTTTAAGTTGACAAAAAATATTCAGTACTAAGTGTAGTGACATTCTGTAATTTTTATGCTTCATAAGAGTGAACAAAATTCATCCATAATATTATTCCAAACCTAAATGACAAATACATTCCAATAAACCAATTTATTCATTCTAAACAGAGAAGGAGATAGAATGCATATCTGGATCGCTTCACGGGGAGACAAAGGGAACATCCACGTTCCTCCCAACCGTAGGACAGGGTAGCCAAAACACTTGCCCAATCCACCCCCTAGCCTGACCATGAATCCATGAGGGCTAACTCGAAAAACTCCTCCTCAACAATGTCTTTCAGTTTTAGCAGAATCCTCTTGCCTCACACTCAATCAGTAGTGTTCATAAAAACAAGAACAAAAAATAGTAGTCTCTTTCCCTGCATACTAGGCAGTGTCCTGCCTCCTCACATATGTTATTTAACAAAATGATCCTTTTGCCTAGGTCTTTCTTTCCCCCTTGGGAATTTTCGCAGCTTTCCAAATCCCTGATTTCCAGGGGCTGCCAATGGCCAAATCTCTGATTTGCCACTTGTAACAATTAGCCCAGAGGTAGTTCCAACATGTTCCTGACTCATGGAGTCATGGTTAGTTGATTTTAACATGGTTGTTTCATCTATCCTCCTGCAATCAATATAAAAATACTTTGTTTTCATACAAGTGTCATAGTCAAATAGTTAGTTGGGTCAAATCAGATATTTGCCCAACAATCGTAATAATCAATTACAATTATCAAATTCGGAATTCAGAATTGCCATAAATGGAAAAAAAATTCCAAATTCAAATTTATTAAAAACGGAATAATTTTCCAACAATTTTTTTTAAATTTCAAAAATACTTTATTTTTGGGGATGTCACATTCTTTCTCCCTTCAATAAAACACTTTCCTCAGTGTTTGTTCCTTTCTTGGAATAGGATTGGATGAGATATCCACAAATCTCCCTCCAACTCCCAAGTGTCCTCCTCAGGACTAAAGCGCTTCCATTGCACCTTTACCTGAGCGACAGCTTTTTTTCAAAGTGGTATTTCTCTTTGGTCTAGAATATGCAGGGGTTCCACCTAGAACTCTCCTTCAAGTTCCACCTACACCAAGTTCCAATCAATCATATGAGTAGGGTCATGAACATACTTTTTCAACAAAGAAACATGAAATACATTATGAATTCTTAGATTAACTGAAAGTGCAAGTTGGTATGCTATGGGTCCAATTCGAGCTAGTATCTCGAAGGGCTGAAAAAACTTGGGCACTAGCTTGGCACAGTTTCCTAACTTCAACGAACTTTTTCGGGCTTTGACCTTCAAATAAACATGGTCTCCCACTTGGAATTCCAAGTGTCTTCTTTTATGATCTGCATAGCTCTTTTGTCTGTCTTGTGCTTCTTTTAAGATCTATTGTACTTTCCTTACCATGTTCTCCATTTCTTGGAGAATCTCTGGTCCAACCATGAGTCTGTCAACCGGGTTATCCTAGCTAATTGGAGTCGTACACTTTCTACCATACAATACCTCGAAAGGGCTTAACTTAGCCGAAGTTTGGTACCCATTGTTATATGCAAATTCTACCAAGTGTAGATAGTCTTCCCACTTGTTTGGTTTTGTTCTTACGTACATGTGGAGCATATCCTCTACGATTCGGTTTGTCCTTTCGGTCTGTCCATCTGTTTTTGGGTGATAACTCGTACTGAAATTCAAGTTAGTATTTAGCCCTGCAAACAATTCCTTCCAAAAAGCGGATGTGAATTTTACATCTCTATCTGAAATCACCATTTTAGGAATACCATGCAGTCTAAAAATTTCTTTCATAAATATTTCAGCAATGTTTTTAGCTTTAAAAGTAGACTTTACAGGAATAAAGTGTGCAGACTTACTGAGTTTATCGATTACAACCATAATAGAATCATTATGTTTCTAAGTTTTTGGCAAACCTGTTATAAATTCCAACAATATGGTCTCCCATTTCCATTCTGGTACTGGTAATGGTTGTAATAGGTCGGTTGGATGCTGGTGTTCGGCCTTAATCTACTGACAATCTTGACACTTAGCTAAGTATTCTATTGTTTCTCCCTTAATATTAGGCCAGTGAAAAAGTTTTCTAAGTGTTGTTATCGTTTTATGGTATCTTGGATGGCCAGAGTACGGTTTCTTATGCACTTCGTCCAAGACTATTAACTTTAACTCTGTTGAATCTGGTATGTAAAGTCTATTTTTAAATCGTAATAGTCCCTTCTTATCGACACTGAGATCTGGTTTATCTAAGTTTATGGTACTGTTTTGTAATTTTTCCATTATCTTAGTGTAATTTTCGTCATTCATACATGTTGTCCTTATTCTTTGTTCCAGATCACTTTCTTCCCTGCTGATATTTATCTCAAATAACCCATGGACTCTTCTTCTTAAAGCGTCTGCTACCTTATTTTCCTTACCCTTGATATGTCTGACCTCAAAGTCGAATTCGCTCAAGAAGGCTAGCCATATTGCTTTCCTTGCATTAAGATTTGGTTGGCTAAACAAATATTTCACACCACTATTATCCGTCAATAGTAGAAATTTTCTGCTCATTATGTAGTGTCACCACATTTTTAAGGCGTGTATTACCGCGGCCAATTCTAAGTCATGAGTGACATAATTTTTCTCATGTTCTTTTAATTTTTGGGACTCATAACAAATCATGTGTCCTTCCTGAGTTAGGACACCACCTAATCCTTCTTTACTTACATCAACACATACGGTGAAGTCTTTATCTGGGTCTCCTACCTTCAATACGGGTACAGTTGTTAATAATTCCTTCAGCTTGTTAAAATTGTCTTCACACTTCTATGACTAGTTAAACTTGGTCCCTTTCTTTTGTAATGATGTGATAGGGTAGGCTATCTTGGAAAACCCTTCTATAAATCTATGATAATATCCGGTGATTCCCATGAATGACCGAATATCCGCTACATCCTCAGGTACTGGCCATTCCATGATGGATTTTATTTTCTCAGGGTCTACGGAAATGCCTTCTGCTGAAATTACATGCCCTAGATATTGTATTTCCTTTTGATAAAAGTCACACTTATCAAATTTGGCATACAGTTTGTGTTTCCTAAACATTTTCAGAACTATTATTAAGTGTTCTTCATGTTCTTCCTCCGTTTTAGAATACACCAGAATATCGTCAATAAATACTACTACGAACTTGTGTAAGTATTGACTGAAAATACTGTTCATTAGGCACATAAACATGGATGGAGCGTTAGTGAGTCTGAAAGGTATGACTACGAATTCGTAGTGTCCATATATTGTTCGAAAAGTTGTTTTGTTTATGTCCTCATCTTTTATCCTAACTCGATGATAACCGGATCGTAAATCCAACTTCAAAAATATCTTGGCCCCACCCACGTGATCAAACAAATCATTTATCCTTGGTAAGGGGTATTTGTTCTTAATAGTCATTTTGTTCAATTGTCTATAATCGATACATAGTCTTAGAGTACCGTCTTTATTTTTCACAAAGAGAACTAGTGCCCCCCATGGTGAAACACTTGGTCTGATATACTCTTTGTCCAACAATTCCTGTAATTGTATTTTTAATTTTGTCAATTCAGGTAAACTCTTTCAGTAAGGTGCTTTTGAGACAGTGGTTGAACCGGGTAGCAGGTCTATGGAAAAGTTTATTTCCCTTCTAGCAGGTAATTCTGGTATCTCATCCAAAAACATGTCTCTGAATTCACATAGGACAACAAAGTCTTCCAACTTCTTTCTCTAACAGGTTTGTTACTTGGATGGCATAAACTTGACACCCCTTTCTGAATTGCATCGTTGAAACTTGTCTATCTGATACAGGTTTTGGTACACCTTGGGTTGTTCTAGTAGTGCCATAATCGTCTTTATAGTTAAGTGTCTTTGTATCACAATCTAGTATTGTTTTGTGCTTTTCCAACCAATCCATTCCGATAATCATATCATAAGACCCCAGTGATAGGATGTTCATATTTTTTCTTATGTTTTGACCATCTAATATGAACTCAAAATCGAAAATAAAGTCAACTACTTTCCTTTTAGTTCTTATTTCTAGTTGTACCAGCCATGATTTTGCGTACTTCAGTTTCTTAAGTTTGTTTGACTCTACTACATCAGCAGTAATATAACTTAACATAGCTCCAGGGTCAATTAAAATAGAAATTCGAGTGTTATTGATTTTACCTTCGATTTCTACCACAGAGGACTGGTGGTCAACTTGTCAACCATCTATGGCTTCATTTATTCGATGCAGGCTTCTTCCCACATCACCCACCGTCGAGGGTTCCTGCAAATTATGAACAATAGTTTTGTTTGCTGAAATTAAACGTGGACAGTTCCTCCTTAGATGAGGTTCTCCACATTCCCAACACTTTAACGGTTCGCGGGGGTTATCCCCAAACTTCTTTGTTCCCAAATTTATCAGTTTACCACTGCCTTGCGTATTCAGATGGTTGAAGTGAAAATATTTTCTCGGAAATCTTTTTGCTGCATTCCGATAAGGAATTGGTTGGTATCCCTTCTTCCGTTGGTTCATCCAATCTTGTTGCTTATCCTTCAGGGCTTTGGGAAACTCTACCCGATGTTTATACTGGTCGTAGAACATTCGTGCTTTCCTGAATACTTCATTCAAGAATTTGGGGTTGTCAAACTCAATTCTATCCCTGTAGGACTGTGGTAAACAGCTTAAGAATCGTTGGATTTTTACCTTATCCTCCCAGATGTATGGTACGAACCTTAGTAGTTCCATAAATTTATTTATAAGGTCTTCCATCGTCATTTGTCCAAGTCGTAACTCATAAAATTCTTTCGTTTTCCTTTCATAGTAGCTTTCAGAAAGGTATTTTTTCTTGAAATACTTCTTAAAGTCAGACCATTCCAATTGTTTCTCCTTTAGGCCCTTGGCCAATTTCAGGTCTTGCCACCAAATGTTGGCCTTCCCTTTCAGATTGTAGATGGTCATTTTGACCTTCATGTTGCTAGAATAGTTGTAGATCTGGAAGTATTTTTTGATGTCCAACAACCATGCCTCATCTTCTTCTCATGTCCTGGATTCTCCATCAAAGGTAGCTAGTTTAATCTTTTTAAATTCTCCTTCAAGATGGTCTACTTGTTTTCTTTTTCTGTCTATTTTAGCTTTGTCCTCAGCTGAAGGCGTACCTTTAGACGAACTGTCTCCTTTTTCTGTTTCAGGCCCAAAATTATTGGAGGCCCTTTTGTTGACCTCTTCGTCATGGTTATCGTCCTTTGGGATTTTCTTGGTCACTATACTACGTAGAAGGACTTCATTTATCTCTTGTTGTTCCTGCTGTGCTTTCTTTAGTTTCTCGTTATCGGCTTTGAAAACCTATATCTCAACAATGATATTCCTCATTGTTTCCAGCACTTCCGTGGGTGAACTTCTATCACTGTTCTGTCTCTGATTTTCAGGAATTCTTTGTTCAGGATTTCCATCGATTATGATTTCCCCATCATCCTATACTGTCATAATTAACACAAAACAGAAAAAAAATTATGTTTGTAACAATGAAGGTTTATTAGTTTTGCATAAGTAAAAAAATATATATGCCAAAAATTTACTATGGCCCTGTTCAAGGCCCAGTGTTGTAAACTTTCCTATGATACCATGTGTAATAGACCTCAATTTCATCATAAAAAAAAAAATTCTTCTAAGGTACAATAAAACTCTAAAAATTGTAACACATACTCATAATTAGCGAAATACCCATTTAATCCTATTGTGAAACTCTGATACCTAAAGTATTCACCTTCCCTTTCCACATATAACAGACTCAACATCGAGAGTTTTCCTTTCAACTTTTTCTTAAGTCCTCCTAGCTTTTACAAGGGGATTAAAAGGTTATCCTTTGGAAGAAGGGAAATACATGACCCTAGGACTTAGGGCCCTAGATTCTTTGTAAAACATAGACGTGCAACTTTATACTCCAAAACCATGAATAATACTTTGTATACATAGTAATGGTGTCAGAGTTTAATTGTTTCGTCGTTGCACTTAAATATTTGGCTTTCCCTAGGTAAATATGACTTCGATGACTCCCTTGGTAACTACTTGTAGACATAGAGTCTTGTCTTCTCACACAGCCTAAGTTCTAGTTAATAGCTGAACTCTAAGTAGACAGTTGGTTAATCTTCCCAGGTTTAGGCACAGTGTAACTACCGGTACTAACCTGACTAGAAGTAATCAAAGGTTGATATTTTTCGAACGTAGGGTTTCAAGGAGGCTCACCCTTGTCTTCGTGAAATAAATTAAAATGACAGGAGCTTGACATTTGGGAGTTAATATCTGACTAGCCATTAATGGAGGTGGATGAGGGACGGGAGCCGACTCTGTACCCTCATCCAATCCAAACACACCAAGTCACTCATATCACATGGCGCGTTCTCAGTTGTACTCTTCACATTCAATAAGTGTAGGGTTTGGGGTTTTAGGGTAACCGTAGTTGTCTGATGTCATTCTGAAAAAACCTGTTCCAAAAAAAAATACCTTACACTTTCCTTGTGCTTCTGGACCTCTCTCGACGTGAGGAGGATGGTGGCAAGGAGTGCCTCCCAGGATTACTCCTCCTATCAGTAAGCATCTAAATCTAAAGATGAAATCCTTAATCAAACACTCTGCAAGGTCGCTTTGACTTATTGTTATTTATAACTCCTATTCATGAATTCACGTAGGTAGCATTTTCATTTTTTGTTACTTCCTGTATTCACTGGTTTAAGTATTGGATTTCTCTCTAGCATACACCGTGCTTGCCATAACTATGGCTCTGGAGTTTATTAGGTTAGGGTTTCATATGTGTCCATTGCTATGCTTGATTTCCAATATCTGAGTCACTTGGGCGCACCTTGAATGTTGTCACTAACCTGGTTGGGCATCTAGTAAGAAAGTTATTCTCGGGTTCTCGGTTGTACGACTATTTGACGAAAATGTTTGACTGTACACTTCTTGTTTGGGGGCCGCTCATAAAAAGGGTTGGTAGTCGGTCTAAATCTTAAGACAAAGCTTATACACTGTGAAACATACTAAGGGGGATTGGGGTTTATGTCATTCTTTCTCGATGTGACATCCCCAAAAATAAAGTATTTTTGAAATTTAAAAAAAAATGTTGGAAAATTATTCCGTTTTTAGTAAATTCGAATTCGGAATTTTTTTTCCATTTATGGCAATTCTAAATTTCGAATTTGATAATTGTAATTGATTATTACGACTGTTGGCCAGAGATCTGATTTGACCCAACTAACTATTTGACTATGATACTTGTATGAAAACATAATATTTTTATATTGATTGCAGGAGGACAAATGGAACAGCCATGTTAAAATCAGTTGACCATGACTCCATGAGTGGGGAACATGTTGGAACTACCTCTGGGATGATTGTTACAAGTGGAAAATCAGAGATTTGGCCATTGGAAACACCTAAAAATCAGGGATTTGGAAAGCTGCTAAAATTCCGAAGGGGGAAAAAAAGACCTAGGCAAAACGATCATTTTGTTAAATAGCATATGTGAGGAGGCATGACACTGCCTAGTAAGCAGGGAAAGAGACTATTGTTTTTTGTTCTTGCTGTTATGAGAACTACTGATTTAGTGTGAGGCAAGAGGAGTCTGCTAAAACTGAAAGACATTACTGAGGAGGAGTTTTCCGAGTTAGCCCTCATGGATTCATGGTTAGGCTAGGGGGTGGATTGGGCAAGTGATTTGGCTGCCCTGTCCTATGGTTGGGGCGAATGTGGTTGTTCCCTTTGTCTCCCCACAAAGAGATACATATATGCATTTTATCTCCTTCTCTGTTTAGAATGACTAAATTGGTTTACTGGAATGTATCTGTCATTTAGGTTTGGAATAATATTATGGATGAATTATGTTCGCTCTTGTGAAGTATAAAAATTACAAAATGTCACCAGACTTAGTACTGAATATTTTTTGTTGACTTAAATCATAGAACGAATAATGAAGTTCCTTTTCCTTACTTGTGTTACATGAAGAATGTGTGTGGCCAATTCTATAATTTATTCTATAGACTAGATTACCACTGTATATATAT
>ML796118.1:103560-119944 GCA_009831015.1 Picea engelmannii | reverse complement strand
GTTTTAACGGCTGCGATCAAATCGCGAACTCGCACATCGCGAAATCGGAGTTTCCGTTGTCATGAGTTCTTTTCATTTTGAAATCGCGATCCCCGATTCTCCGATGAATGAGATCAACGGTCCAGACCTCTTTTTCGCTTTAATGGCTGCGATCATATCGTGAAATCGCATATCGCGAAATCGGAGTTTTCGTTGTCAAGTGTTCTTTGCATTTTGAAATCGTGATCCCCGATTCTCCGATGGCTTATCTCCCTCACAGCTTCTGCATATCTGACAGCTGTCGAGGTTTGCTTCCAATCTGACGACTTAGATCACTTCTTTTCTGCGCTTAACTCCTGCGCTTAACATCTGCGCAGCTTCTCCCGATCCAACAGCTGTCGGGATTTCCGAGTGAGATCCGACGGTTCTCGGTCTCTTTCCTATGCTTCTTGCGCATATAAGACTGCTATTCCTCCTGAGCTTAATTTCCTTTGTCTTTTGTTTGCCTGTCATCTTCACTGTTGTACTTTCCATCAATGACAAGCATATGCTAACTGTTACACATTTCCAACAAGATAAAGGAGGAAGGGGGCTTCATAATTTCTCTCACTTATGGGACAGGACCTTTGGCTACTGGTGAGGGATTCTGAGCTTTATTTTCCTTGTTGTTGTTTGTTGCATATTTAGCAAACTTCTCTTCTCTAGAAGGTTGATCAGGGACGTCAGACTTCCCTTCTTTCTTCTTAGACCTGAGGTTGTATTTGTTGGGACCACTATTGGTATTCTCCCCTTTACTCATCTCGTTTATTTGACTGTTCATGAGGGATTCCTCGTATTCTTATTAAGTTAAATGGGGAAATGGGGAGGTGTCTCCAATACAATGAATTTCAGGGTCAATCTCTTCTTCCTCTCCTTTTTCATCAACAATGAGGTTATTTTGGAGAGGGGTCTAGATTTTTAATCATCTTTATCTTTGCTCCTCTGGTCTCTTTGGATAATCTGAGGAGTATTGTTAGGCCTCCTATAGTTACCTTTGTTGTCATCATTTTGGGGATTTATCTAGTTTTTCTTTCCTTCTAATTCGATCTTTTCCATTCTAGCAGAAAGTGATTTTAGTAGCTTGGTCATTTCATCTGTTTGAGGGGGGGAAACAGAGGAACTAGAAGTCAGGGTTTTAGACCTACCCTTTCCTCTATCTCTATAATATTTACCCCTAAGTTTTCCAATTGCCAATATATTGAATTCTACTTTAAGGGTTTCATCTTGCATATGAGCCAAAGATGTAGCTCTTCTTTCTCTCAACAGTAGGCAAAAGTCAGGGTTGAAAGCACTAGCATAAGTCATCTTAGTGGAGGTTTCGGTAGGTTTAAATTCAACGGGAATCTTTTTATACATCTTATTAAATCTCTTAGAGAAGTCTGACACAGATTCCCCCTCTTCTCTTTTAATTTCCCTGAATTCTATAATATAATAAAGGAGATCATTTTTATTCCCCCAATGTCTTCAAAAGGATTCATCCAGAGTAGCAATCTCGTCAATAGATCCAGGAGGCAAGTCCTTAAACCAATCCCTGGCATCATCGTCAAGGCTTTGTACAAAATATCTCATCCACACATCTTCATTTTTGATGTCCTGGATCTCTGTAAAACTATAAAAGGATGAAAGGTGCTCTTCTGCAGTCACGTCTCCTTCCCCTGTGAACTGGGGCATGTACTTGAGGTAATTTTCTGTTGGGAGAGCACTCATAGGCTGAGGTAAAACTAGAGGGGTGTATCTAGAAGCTAATATCTCATCCATCATGTTCCTAGGAGGATTAGCACCTTCCATTTGGATATTAAATGGAGGAGAACCAGGAGGATATGGATTTTGAATGGGCGAGACTGGAGTTGTGCTTCTGGGAGAAAAAGGAAACAGTAGAGGATTTGGAGAAAAATCAACAAGGCTTGAGGGAGCAGAGGTTTTTCTCTCTATCAAAGAAACAACTATAATAGGAGGAGGAGTAGTGAAACTGGGAGAGGGGAAATCAGTAGGAAAGCTCCCAAAATTTAAACTTCTAGAAGCTCCAACAGATGGTGTAATAGGAAAATGAGAAATAGATACTGGAGTTGCTATAGGAGGATAGTGAAAATCATCAGAAATACCTGGTTTAGAAGAAGAAGTACCTTCCTGAAGGGTCTTTCATATTTTGATCATTTTCTCTAGATCATCTTCAGGTGTCACTAAAGGCATCTATGGAGTAGACCTCGTGTGTCTGCCTATGGAAGCCACAACTGAAACCCTGGAGTCGTAACAGTGGAGTCCCTAGGTGCACAGTTTCAATCTTCAATGTTCTGAGTTCTGATGCACCTTCAGAACCAGTAAGATTTATCATTCAATCCCAGGGAAAATATTCAATTCGTCCTCGGCTGCAACGCCAAAAATGTTAGCACCAGAAGTCACCTCTTGATTTTGGCAGAGGTAAGCCCAGTACACATCAGTTTGCATGTCACGGTTAATGGATTTAAAGAGGTCAAATGGGGTAGACTCGAGAGAATATCATTTTAAATCAGAAAGTTGGGGCAATATGCACAAGCAAATGAGCTCCTCATTAACTTCAACCAGTAAGTTGTAGTAAGGGTGGGTAGGTGCAAGAAATTGAGACGAAGATATAAATTTTTGCTTTGGACATCAGGTCTTCCAGCAGCCTTAGGAGGAAAAACTCTAAAAACAAGATCCACTTGAATTTTAAGTTTCGGGAAACTAAAAACGCTATAACTGCACTGCAATCAAACATTCATTACAACACAGTCACCACAATCCATGTGAATCCTTCGATCATGAACATTCATTATAAGATGCAAGTAAGATGGAAATAGAAGTACGCTTTCATTAAACAAGAAATCTCATATCAAGTTACATAGCCAAAGAACCAGAACTTCATTAAAACATTACAATATGGGAGCTTAGCTCTACCATCGACCTTAACAAAATATCAAAACTGACTATCTATACTCAAAACAAATTGCCATCACCAGGAGTCTGACCTGGCTACTGTAAATCAAATATTTGTGTATGCGTCTCTTCTTCCAGTATACACCTGCATTCTTATGTCGGGCACGATCTCATACTAGTATGGGCTTTGCAGGAGAATTCATTGACAGTGGAACTTTTGGCTGGCAGTCTGCCTCCACGGACATCTTTTCCATGCTTTCCATTTATGGGGTGAAACGAGGTTTCAACCACCTTCCCCATTTCCATTAGCTACTTTCATTGGGATCGGTATGAAACCTAACACCCATGAATTCTCCAAGAGACATTCATGACTCCTTCAAGTCAATCTCAGGGCCTTGAGACCACGTAGATATTCCCATGTGAAAATATGGGCGCCCTCAGCTTCTGGAGTGGCTCCTATCCATCGCTTCATGTGACCTCGAGTCGTGACCTTGGGCTTCTTTCCATGGAATTTTGGGACTTCGCATTTCAGGAATCCTCACTCCACTTGATTCCAAATATATCGATACTTGAACTTGTGAAATGGCCCATCCAGATTGACGGTCGAACCTAGTTTGAATTTGACGGACATGATCGTCTCCCCAAATAACTTTAGTCTCCATCTGCCCAATAGGTGCATGCCCTTCTTTATAGCCCCGCTTTCCATATGACGGTGGGTTGTGACCACGAGCCCAATTCCCAGGCACTTCGTGATTTCTCGTTTCGTGACTTTGTGTCTTGCTCCATGCTCAAACCTCAGAGTCGCAAAATCACGAACTCTCGAATCAGGTGCCATGCGTCCCCGCTGGATCGAACAGTCGAGATGAATATCATCATTTCAGGACTTGAGAAATCTGCGCACTCCTTACTTCATTTTTCCCAAAATGACTTTCTCCATGGTTCGGATATGGTGCCATGCGTTCTGTTGGATCGGAAGACTCCTGTTGATTTTGGGTTTCAGGGATTCAGATCTTTTACAAATAACTTCAACAACATTATGAACTACTCATTCTCACGCTTATAATTTGTCATTGATCTCTGAACTTCAAAATGAAATTTCCTCCGCCAAACTAAACTTTCTCGCTTGCTTGATTCAAGTCCATATCAGACCGCTCTAAGTGTTGTGCTTGTGCTTATGGTTTTGTCCTCTGTAAACAAATAATTGGATGACTAGCTGAGGGCTAGGGAAAGAAAAAGGATCAGCGACAGAAGTGAAGAGGGAAGTGATCAACCTTATAATAAAATAGTAAAGCTTAGGTCTGAGACTTTTTAGGTAATACAATCAAGGAAAACAGGTCGCCCAAACGGATGAAGGAAAACAGAAGAGAAACTTCAAGCCAAATGGAAAAACTTAAGCTAGGGCTTGTGCAAAGGAGAGAGACAGGGGAAAATTACAGACCTGGGTAGAAACCACAAACCTGCAAGACCCTGACAAGTTTATGTGATAACACAACCAGCACCTCCTCCCAAAGGGCCACTAAACTCACTAATCGTTCTACATTTTTCCCTGTTTTGCGAGATGCGCACGTGTGCTAGGTTTTAGGCCCAGTAAAGCTGCAGGAGCCAGGTGTCTTTCACAAGTACGTTTTGGCAAGCAGGTACAACAAGCTTGAAGGGGGAAACTTCCAGGAAGTGTAACTTCTTCATTTTTTGGCCAAACCAGGTGTCAAAAATTCCCATCTAGTGGTTTTTGGATGTTCTAAAGCCATTGAAGCCATCCATTTGTATTTTGAGAACTGTAAGAGCACTTTTTTAATCATAATGAAAATTATCCAAGGGAAGATGGACCAGGAGATGTATCCCAAGAGAGGGGTGAACTCCTTTATCATTTGTTGTGTTATGTGTTCATTGTTGATGGTTTTTATCAGTCTCATATGCTACTCATGTTTAAGTAAAACTCACTAAATTTATGTTTTAGTAACTTGATTCAATTACCCAAACACATGCCATTTTACACTTGCAATTTAAAGAGATAAGTCTTGTTCATTTTTAAGATCTATTGTAAACATATTCATTCCATTTTCAGATCACTTTCCTCCAAGGTATTCAGCAACCTTGAAGTTCCCCCTTGAGTCTGTGAATTATTCTAGTGTGCCCTCCTAAAACGTTATCCTCTTACTCGAAAGAGTTTAGACACGCACTCCTTGCATTGGATCAGAGAGTTTCAACTCTTTGTCACGCACTCCTTACACTTAGCCTAAAGAATCCAAAAATAGTCCAGTAATCTCACAGATAGAGGATTATATCCCTATCCCTGCAGATGAATCCTAACATACACATCTACACCATAAAACACACCAATAAACATAAATGAAATTCACCCATAACATCCATTACACAAGAAATTGAAAACAGTGGAATCTATTCTTTTCTATTAACAAAAAAATGTCAATTACAATATATGAGTCTGGACTACAACTTAGTCTCGGCTCCAAACTCTCCTCTTGGCTTACAATGATTTTTCATCAATCTCCAGCTGCCTCTCAACAACCTCTATCGGGTATACAATACAAATATTTAAACATGAGGGGATCGATGATATTTCCCTCCAAGCTACACTAGTGGTGTCTAATCACCATTTAAAATGCCTAACTAATAAGGCAGATTACAATGAGTGGAAATCTAGCCCGAATCGAGTCTAGACCCCTCCTACCGTTAGCCACTTAAGGCGACCCAACCTACAGCCTGTGTGAAAGCACAACTTGGCTCTCCCAACTTGACGACATTAATTTCCTTGATTACATTTAACTTTCAAAGGCAAAATGAGAGGAAGACGCCTCTCCCCTTCTTTCAATGTGCATCAACGTGCTAGACAGTTGGCGCATGCTGAGGTGGAGTGATGCTTCTGCATCATCAACCAAATCATGAGTGGAGTTTTTGTGGAGGGGCTTATCATCATATGGCTAATAATAATAAAAAAATTCTCTAGTCTTGATGTTTGTACAACCCGATATATTTTATGATAGTTATCATTTCGTTGTTATAGGAGGAGAAACAGTGTATTCTATTTTCCTAATATGTGAGCTAATTTTGTTTGAATTTCTCAAGTTACTCATTAGTGATGGAAATATTGTTGAGTCTTCACCTCACAATGTTGTAATTAGAGATGTAAAGGATCAATCTATTATAATATTTTTAGGGCATGTTGATGGTTCTTCAAGGCTATAAATATTTTATAGGTTTGAACCCTCATGACTACCACCATATTCATTGCTCATTGTAATGACTTGAGCAAACTTTGGCATGAGAAATTTTATCATTTGAACTACTACTTATAGCATGCTTTCAAAAAATCACCCATGGTACCTCCTATCTTATGGAATAATGGATTTTGCCATGTTTGTGTCTTATGTGGATATGAAAGAGATCTTTTTCATCTATGATTTCACAAGGAGCACAAACAACACTTGAATTGGTTCACAATGATATAAGTTTCCCATTCCCCATTTCATCATTTTAAGGTGCATTATACATTCTCACTTTCATTGATGACCAAACATGGGTTTACTTATTAAAAAACATAAGTGAATTTTTTAATCTCTTTTTTTTCTTCAAATCATTGATTTCTTCATAGCATTGATTGAAAATAAATCAAGACATAATCAAAAGATTTATCATTAATAATGGGAGAGAATATGTTAATAAAAGCTTGATTGAATTTTTCTCTAAAAATGGTATTCAAATGCATCATATGGTTCCGGGCCACAATATAATGGGATAGTTGAACATGACAATCAAACATTTAAAGAAATGGATAATTGTATGGTTCATCAAAGAACCAAACTTGGCAATTTATGGTAGGAAATCAATTGTACTAACCATATCTTGAACCGTGCTCCTACAAAAGTTGTAACAAATGTAACTTGACAAGAAGCTTAGTGTAAGATCTATCTTGATAAAATTTATTTTAAGGTGTTCATTTATAAAGAATGAACTCATTTTCTAAATGAAAAGCATAAGACAGTGCAACCTAAAAGTGAGAAGCTTATATTTGTTAGTTACACTAAAAATGTAAAATCCTATTAACTTTTTTATCTCACTTTTTAGAGTTTATCATTCCTAAAGATGTGGATTTGAAAAACTTTCACTGGCTTGCATTCTAACATGATATTATTTTTTTCCATTTCTATTTTCTTGTTCTACTTCTCTATGACTCTTTGAATGATGATTCTTCTTCACGTGATGAACCTAACTAGTGCCTCCATCTCATTTTCCTACAATTCAATATATCAATCCTACACCTCGAGATCCTCCTCCTATAGTTCATTTTATAGACCATCTACATTCATCTACCCCTACTATAGTTTAATATGCAGATCTTGCACCTCAACATAAAATCTTTGTAATTATTTTTCCAACTCTTTTATATGATCCAAATAGTATACTTTCTTTATATATCTTCTCACTTGTATTTCTATTACACATAATAATATCGTTGTTATTTTAAAATTTATTTTAAATTGTTTAAATATTATGTATCTTCACTAATAATTATATTGTTCTATGAAATTATTAGTTAATTATGTATGGATGCTAGCATATGCAAAAAGATGCATAGCTCTGAATGTCTTGTAGTTCAAGTTATTGGAAGTGTTATAATTACGTATAAATATCCTCATATTCTATTCATATATTATGATTTGAACATTGAAATAATAACTCAACTAACAGTAAATGAACTACTTGTGTCTGCAGATATATAGTAAATGTACCAATATTATCATGAATAGGAATTTTTTTACACTTACACAATTGGAATAACATATTTCAAATTGAGCCAAATGTGCTAAATAGAACTAGCTAAACAAGACATATTTTTTTCAAATTATTAATATTAAATATAATGAAGATGAATCTCGTATTCATTTTGTTACCAGTCATCTCCCCTACTACATCACCTTCTTTTTTTTCTGGTACCCTTGTTATTATATAATACATATCATGATATCAATACATATGATATCAAAAAGACAAAAATTAATAAATTTTCATTTTTTCTGGTACCCTTGTTATTATATAATACATATCATGATATCAATACATATGATATCAAAAAGACAAAAATTAATAAATTTTCAAATAATATTTCCATGAAAGCGACTCATGCATATCCATACATATGATATCAACATTTCAATCTATTAAAAGTGTTATAATTACGTACAAATATGCTCAGATTCTATTCATATATTATGATTTGAACATTGGAATAATAACTCAACTAGCAGTAAATGAACTAAACTACCTATGTATGCATATAATCATCTCCCCCATGTCAATATATAGTCAATGTACCAATATTATCATGAACATGAATCTTTTCACAGTTCCACAATCGGCATAACATATTTCAAATCGAGTCAAATGTGCTAAACAGAACAACCTAATAACACATGTTTTTTCCAAATTATTAATATTAAATACAATGTAGATGAAGTTCATATTCATTTTGTTACCAGTCATCTCTCCTACTACATCACATTTTTGTTTTTTTTCCTTTTTATTATATAATACATGTCATGATATCATAATCATATCAATAAATATCAAACAAAACACGAGCATTGCATTGATAAATATTGTTGGATATACATATGGCCTCTCACTCGCACAAGAGTTTCCATCATTGTATTTTTCATAGGCCCACACAAGTTCGCTTTCACATGATGTTGATGTAGCATTTACAAGTTCCTCTATTAACATCGAATCGAGTTATTGAGCTCCTATGGGTGATGACTCTCTTTTACAATGTTTACTTTATGAATTTCTACTTTATTTAACTTTTAGGGAGTTTTATTATTATTATGAAAAATTCATGAAACTTGTTTTGTACAAGTGGATTCAAGTCTCAAAGTTTCTTCTTTTGAAAGTCACCTAATTATTCTATTGGAGAATATATTGGATTTTGATGTCTAATGGAAAACTTAGTGAAGGTTCCTAAAAGAGATTTCAAATTATATCAAAATTCATAAAATGACCCCATCATGCGATTTTGTATTTTAAATCTTATTTTTTTGAAGGTTTTCCAATGAGGCCAATGAGCATTATTTAAAATTTAATATTTTGATTTCTTTTTATGAGTCCATGATCCATGAGGATCTTTGTAACCAAGCAAAATTGATCGTCTCGAATTATGATGAAAATGGTTCCATGACATAGAGCTCGTCGAGAGATTTCCGACGACGTGGACTGTACGAGTGTGACACGTGGTAGTACAGATCTGACGTGGGACTGTATTTATGATGGTGTGTAACTGTACATATGATGATGTGGAACTATATGGATGATGACATCATGGAATGTATGAGTGTGACACATGGTAGTACAGATCTGATGTGGAACTGTACGGGTGATGGTGTGGAACTGTACATATTGATATGATATTTGATTGCAATCAAAGAGAGCACACTCATCTCATAGAGGGCACACTTGATTAAAACAAGGAAATCACTCCAAGAAGACAGTGTACTATGCTTATCTTAGATGCACTGCATAAAAACGCGGGCCCAAGTATACAAGCAAACAATATAGAGGGTGCACCAATTCCTTTGGTGCGCAGTAACCTCACACACTCACACACAACAAAACACAAAAACATAGAGAAGAGACAAGAAGATTCAAAAGAAATTCATCAAATGTATTAGAGAAAAATGTCCCCTTTAATAATGGAGGGTGGCTTCTTACAAAATTAATTGCTAATTTTATTTTATGTGACTCTGTGCGCATTCAAACTGACGAGAGAAGTTTATCGCAACAAAGAATTGACACAAACCGACTAACCATTTCTTTAGACATAGCCTTTCTTACTATACTAGCGAAGGATTTATTACAAATATATAAACTGACTAACACTGACACGGATTGGAAATTAACATAGTACATTCTTTTAGAATTCCTTGCTTCTCAGACTAGCAAGATCATATTACAATAGAATTTTTTACTAGTTGGCCAAGGACGATGGGTGCCCTTCCTGGTGGCCCAATTCCTCATTGTTTAGATCTAGAAGCATCCCTGCTTCCACCACCAACTGAGAGAACTTTAGTTGCATTGTCTCGACTATTATCCACTTGGCATGTCACTGGAGTTTGGCATTGTTTACCGACCAGGCATGAAACATGATGTTTCTTGGAATGATCTGGTGTTACTTGCAAGGCAGCTACGAATGGAGTGTGTTTATGTGATAAATTATGAACGCCAGTATAGTCAGCATGTTTCTCTTAGTGTTGATGTGTTGATCCCGATGTAGTCAAAATGAGAGGCATCTCTGTGGGCGCCAGAGACTGAAAGCCAAGATAGACCTCGAAAGGTAGGAAGTCAGTGGAGGAGTGTGTGGCCCTACTATAAGGGTGCCACTTCTGTAAATCCTTCATCGGGAGGTATAATTCTTTGAGGTAGTTGTTGTAATGGAATTTGGATTTGGAAAGGGTCTCGGAGTGGTAAGTCACTGAGTGACCTCCCTATTTACACATCTCTCCAATAGAAAACTAAGAGGAAATCTGGGGTAACAGGTAGAGATATTTAATTTTGGCAAGGATGAGGGCATGGTATGTGGCAAGGAGACGACATTTAGTAGTCTCCTGGTTTAGAAGAAGTAAAGCTAGAGAGACGTAGGGGGGCAGGAGGATTCGTGATGGCCAGATTAAATCAATTGACCCATTTGTCATTCAAGATCAGTAATGTCGTTGGGAATAGGTCGAGATGATGGTGCAATGGGAAATTATGCGTCATGAATGAGATTGATGGTGTGTGCAATGGATCGAGGGGGTTGTATCCTTGTGGGAGGATGGGAGAATTTTAAAATGGTGGGACAAACAAAGAGAGGTGTATTTGTGGTGAATGACATGGGTAGTTTCTTCTTTCCCATGACACGGTGGGGGGGAAGTGATGCAGGAGCATCGTGTCAAGCGCATAGAGGCAGGAACATTCAACATGTGTGAGTTCATACAGAACTTCGACGTGGGCAGCTACAATGGATTTCGGGATCCGCCTCCACTCAGCTGCCAGAATTCACTTTTTGAGGCACGCTTGAACCGATGTCAAATTTTACCCTGTGAAGCAAGTTTTTGAAAATGTAAACAGAGCAGGAGTTTCCACTTCGGCTCTGAAACGTGACTGGACTTAGATAGTGTAGGATGAATTTTAGAGTAGGCAAGTAGCCAGGGGAAACCCTAGAAGCATCTTTGAGTTATGTACAAGTTGACACACCTAGTTAGAAGAGAGAGCTGGAATACAAAGAAAAACTAGTTGTAGGAGAGAACTGCGAATTAGTAGGAAGAAAATGTTTTGAGTTACTATAATTTCGAATGTAATATGTAGCCATTGGGCACTTGTGAATATAAAAAAATGGAAAATTGATCCAAATGTGTTGAGCTTGGACTATGTGTGTTTTCCTGTTATTTTCTGTTTTATAAACAAGTAAATGGAACTGTGAGATTTTGGCAGTTTCTGTTGGTCTCCAGTTTTGATCATGTTTTTGCCTATATTATATCACAAAGACCTCCATTTCCATACCCAGTACCACCCCTTCTGGCTTTGTTTTGACACAGTTGACATCTCTTTACCACTCAATGGGGTTACTCAAGGTATCTTTACGTTTCAAGTTATTTTTATGTATTTTGATGCTTTAAATTAATATTGAGACTAATGTGGCTTGAGTTAGGTACCATTTCTATTTTGAAACAGGATTAGCCAGTACCAGGTACCAGCTCGTACCCCGTGGAGATACCAACGAAGCTGCTCAAGATCCGCGCATTATGGCCAGGGTGGGAGACAGTGCGATATACATGACAGATGGAGTCATCGCTCATATGATGATTGAAGGCACAATGATAGAACTGAGTCGTTAATATTTCACGATTCACACTTCGTGACACTACGTGTCACGAAGATGTGAAGATCGTTTTTAAACTTGATTTCAAGCTATTTTCGGATCTGGGATCCGTTGGAATTAATGTATTTTTTCTTTAGACTGTTATGGAGGAGGATCTATATATAACCAGAGGATCACTCCTAAGAAACGGTTGGGTTATGTTATGTTATATCGTGAATACATATTTCTAAATACAAGCTGCTGTTGCGTTATGTTATTTCACTGTCATACAATTTGAGCTATTTTCTCTGAGTAAATGGAGCGTGAAGTATACACAGTGGTTGCGTAGAATGATATAGTTAGTTCTGGTTCTTCCTTTCGGCATTTGTACCTTTTGGTTGGGCCCGCCAAACAGGTTCAAGTCGCTGCTATTCTCTACATTAAATTTAGCTTATTTCAATATCGTAGTAATTGCATGCATGTTAGTTTATTGAGTTTTGGAATTCACTGTTCAGATTATTGATTGATTATCCTTCAACTGTATCGTTTCCAGCTTATTAGATATCTGCTACGTTGATGAGTATTGAAGCATAGTTGATTCCTGTAGAGTTTAGAGCATGAGCTAGGTTTGTTTCGATTCCAGTTTTCAATCTGACCATAACTTAGAGTTTGAATGTCCTTTGCTTTGTTAGATAGTTAGGCCACTCTATTTTATTAGATAGTTAGGTTGCAATTAACTCAGAGGAAGCTTCCGGTACCAGTAGGGTAAGTAGGATATTTTTTTTTTTTCTTGTAGACAGATTTAGATTGATTTTCGATACATGGATTGAAAGAATTCTAGGAAATAATCTTTTTGTTAATGAATTAAATAGGAGATGATAAGTTTCAGGATAGTCATTGGGATTCAGTTTTTAAGAGTGGGTTTGTGTTTTCTTCTTAAGATAGTCTTTAGATAGATATTAGAATCTTACCCGCACATACAGTGTAGTAGCTCTAAGTTTACTTGCCCTGGTTTGACAATTCAGTGTTTTAGGTCATTAAAATATTTAATTTAGCAGCCTGACATTTTTGGCGTCGTTGTCGGGGAGCTGTTTAAAAGGTAAGTTAGATAGTTGTCTTGATTAATTTTAGAATGCACTTAGTTGGTGTGGTATGTTAGTAGGTTGATAGTAAGAGGACCTGTGGAAACAAAGGGGTGAAAACCGACATATCAGTTATCGCAGGTACTCTGAAACTCAATCTTAGTTTCTTTTCTTTCATTTAGTATGACTTCATGAGAAATAGAGATCCTAGAGGTAGATTTAGGAAAAATATAAAACCCCAAAAAGAAGAAACCTCCACCCAAAAAGCAATAGAAACTGAGACTGAAATTCTGGCTGAGGAAACCATAGAACAAAACCTAGAACCAGGAAACACCATACAGCAACAAACTCAAAACCCTGGTGATCCAGCCCTGGATAACACAGTTGATCCAGAGAGAATACAAGCTCTTCTCAGGAACCCTAACTCTGTAGTTTCACAGATAACAACTACAAATGTGGGATCAAAGGCCATAGGATCCTCAAAAGGACCAATAGGAGATAACACCTCTGATAAAAAGAATCCAGAAAGGTGGGATTTCACACCCTCGCCAAAGAAAGATCGGATTGTATATACCATTCTTGGTAATCCTTTTACCATGGGAGAAAGAGGGAGAGACTTACATGGGGAACTTCATATTGAAAATGAAGGTGAAGAACAAGCAGAGAATGAGTTACCACCAGAAACCACCTTTGGATTTCCTATTTTGGACTTAGTCCAGAATGTCAATATGAAAAATATCCCACTTTCAGCACTACCAACCTTCCATGGGAAAATAGTGAGGACCCAGATGTCTTTCTTTTTTAGTTCGACATCCTGTGCAGGAGTTATAACTATCTCCAGGATGCACATAAACTGAAATTATTTCCTGCCACCCTGAAAGATTCTACATTACGTTGGTTCATGAGTTTAGGAGAATACAGCATTAGATCTTGGGAAGATATGAAGGCAAAATTTTTAAAGAAGTACCAGGACTATTGCAGAACCAAGGATTCTCGGAATGACATCTTCAAAATGCAACAACAAGATGAAGAGAGCCTTGAGGATTTTCTAGAAATATTTATCTATACCCTTCAATAATCTAAATATAATGATCTCCAGGATGAAGCAATCAAGACTCTTTTCTTAAAAGGAGTTTTGGAGGAATATATTGATACTCTCAATTTAATGGCTTCAGGAGACATTTATCAAAAAAACTTTGAAACAATTAGTGAACTTTGTAGAACTTACTCAAGGAGTAAAGGGAAAACTGCAAAAGGTGTGAGAGAACCGGTCAACAAAAATACCAAAACATCCACATCTGGTGGAGTTACTAGAGTCGAATTGGGAAACCTTTTGGAAAATTTTAAAACAGACCTTTTAGGAACAATTGTCTCTCAATTAGACACTTTTAAGATTAAGATAAATGATCCAGGTGGATATCGGTGTCCACCCACATTTTCCAAATGGCTCAAAACAATTTTCTGGCCATTTTGGCAATTTACTATTTTTAGCAGGTTTTCACTTCCGGGGCCATTTTGAGCGCCAAAATGAAGTTTTTTCGAGATCGAGGTTCTCAATGATAGCTGAAGGAATGATTGAGCCCCTAAAATGAATCTCCTCGACGATACCTTTCCAACGAGATATCACACGCCTAAAACGGAGATCGTATGCAAAAGTTACGACCTCGGGAAGTTGATACACCAACTTACCCAAACGGGGCCCACATGACTTTTGGCGCTTCATCTCCTAGGGTTAGGTTTTTGGATGTCTAGGACTTTTTGGCATTCCCGTCTATTGTAAAAAGGCCTTCCAAGCCTCATTGTAATCATCTTCTTGCGAATGCGAGTAGCCGTCACATCTCTTCTCAGAGATATGCTGCCACCATTCTAGCGAGTCTTTCACTCAGTATTTTTACAGTCTCTGTACATTTCTCTGATGAATAGAAATCGTGTATTACTGTATATCTGTGTTTATGGTTGCATATCTGATACATTTATGTTTTATTATTGAATATTTGCAATATCTCTGTACATTTCTTTATTATATCTCCGCTCTCATTTCGTGCCGAAAATAATCCAGATCAAGAAAGCAGGAAGAGGAAAACAGTGTCCTAAGTATATTTTGCCCAAAATGCAGAAAAAGACATCCTTTACGAGAATGCCCTTTGGACAATGTTCCTGTATGTGCAATATGTACTGAAAATCATAAAACAGAGGATTGCCCATCCTTACCTGGATTGCAGGAAATATTCAAGGGAGGGGAAGCTCCAGGGACTCCATCTTCACCTAAGAGGCCTTAGAAGCCTAGAAATCCAAATGCAAATGCATAACAAGAACCATCCCCACAATCTTCCAGCTATTATCCACCCTTCTCTCAACAACAACATCCATGGAACTAGCCAAATTGGCCTTCACAAAATGCCCCTGCTCAACCTTGGTACCAGGGATGGAGAAATCCAAACTTTGGAAGTAACCAACAGCAGCATGCAGTACCAATGCCCCAGAATCCATACACACAGTATCCTCCAAACATGCAACAATTATTTCCTGGTTTTACTCCACCTCCGTTACCACCCATTCCACAAAACCCTCAGCAGCCTCAGAATCCACCACGTCCTACCATTTTGCCCGCTCAACCCATTCCAAATCCTAACCACAGACCACCCCTACCACTCCATAATGTTGATTTCCAGAATTATCCAGCTTACAACATAAACCCTATTTCTATACAAGAAGTACAGCTGAGATCTGGAAAAATTCTAAATAAAATTCAGCCCATAACAAAAACAGCACCAAAGGTAATTATTGAAGAACATGAAGATGAGCCTACAGATAATTTATCAAATGAGATACCCCTGCAAGATGTTATCATTCCAAAACAGAAAGAATCTGAATTACAGCATAACACACAAACTCAGGTCCCCCAAACGCCTCCTTTTCCTGAAAGGTTGCTCATTGAAAAACCGATTGTACAATCTGAGTTTGACATCATGACTGAACTGAGAAATGTCTGTGTTAAGATTCCATTATTAGAGTCCATCAAAGATGTTCCCATCTATTCCAAAACCATCAAAGAACTCTGCATTAAGAAACCAGGTCGAAAACAGAAAGATCCACCCACAATACACCTAGTAGGACAGTTATCAAATTATATTTCTGAAACACCTAAAATTGTAAAGTATGCCAACCGAGGGAACCCAATAGTTTCAGTGACTATCAATAATGTTTCTATTTGTAATACTTTAGTTGATCTAGGTGCAGCCATTAATATAATGACCAGCAACAAAGTGGAACTGTTACAACTAAATCAATTCCTTCGCCCTACTCCTACAATTCTTGAACTGGCTGACAGAACCACTATAAAACCTACTGGAGTTCTTGATGACATCCTTGTGACTTTAGATTCGTGGGAATATCATGTTGAATTCATGATTATTCATTCAAAGGACCCCACAAAAGGCCATCCAATCATTTTAGGGAGACCTTGGTTGGCCACAGCCAACGCTTTCATAGGATGTCGTGGTGGGGATATGTTTATCTCAAATGGTATTTCTTCACAGAAACT
>ML796118.1:68820-102107 GCA_009831015.1 Picea engelmannii | reverse complement strand
ACTCTGCAATCAGATTCTTGATGAACAAACCAGTCACTACTGGTAGAATCACCCGATGGCTCTTACTGCTTCAAGAATTTAACATCACCATAGTTGATCGGCCAGGGAAAGAGAATGTAGTTACAGATTTTCTTTCTCGTATTCCCCAAGATAGTACTGATATCCCAGTGAATGATAACTTTCCTAATGAACATTTGTTTGCAGTAGCTGCCAAGACCCCTTGGTTTGCAGATACAGCAAATTATTTAGCTACAGGAAGGTTACCAGCTCACTTATCACCACCACAAAAGAAAAGAATTATCCAACAAAGTGCTTACTATTCTTGGGTGGGAAGTGATCTCTTCTATACAAGTCCTGATATGATCATTAGGAGATGTGTCTGGGAAGATGAAATTCCTGTCATGATGGGCCATGTGGAGGACATTTCTCTGACAAAAGAATAGCATACAAAGTTTTTCAATCAGGATACTATTGGCCTACATTGTTCAAGGATGCAACGAAATATGTGAGAAGTTGTGACAGTTGTCAAAGGATGGGAAGGCCCACTGCAGCAGACGAGATGCCCTTACGACCACAAGTTGTAATTGAACCATTCGATAAATGGGCACTAGATTTTGTAGGGCCAATTGCTCCCATGTCAAGGAAGAAGAAGTACATCTTGGTGTGCACAGATTTTGTGACCAAGTGGGTAGAGGCGAAAGCCCTATATCAAGAAACTGAGAAATCAGTGATTGAGTTTAAGTATGAAGAGATCTTTACCCGCTTCGGTGTGCCACGAGATATTGTTACCGACCAAGGTGCCCAATTTACTTCCAAATTGATGAAAGAACTCACAGAAAAATATGGGATCAAACATTGTAAGTCCTCTCCATACCATCCACAAGCCAATGGGCAAGTGGAATCTACAAATAAAGTTCTAGAAGCAATTCTAACCAAAACCATACACTTACATCATAAATATTGGGCAGATAGACTTCCAGAAGCTTTATGGGCATACAGGACTACATGGAGAAATACCACTGGTCATACTCCTTACGAGTTGGTATTTGGTAAACAAATTCTCCTTCCCATAGAATTTCAGATTCGTACATTCCACTTAGCAGCAAAGTTGGGGTTGGATTTGAGTGAAGCACAGAAACAAAGAGTCATGCAACTAAACGAATTGGGAGAAATGAGGCAGGATTCTCTTCAAAGGACCATCCTTGTGCAAAGTCAACGCAGCAAATGGCATGACAAATACATCAAGAAAAAGCATTTTCAACCAGGGGATTAGGCACTACTTTTCGATTCCAAATACAAAAATTTCAAAGGGAAACTTACAACAAGATGGTTGGGACCTTATGAAGTACAAACTGTTTTTTATAACGGTTCTGTCAGGATTAAAACCATAGATGATTCTCAGAACTCCTTTGTAGTGAATGGACATCGATTGAGAGTGTACAACAAACCCTTGTCAAAAGATGATTTCTTACAGGAAGTGGCCAAGAAAACAGAACTAAAGATAGTGGGGGAAGATTCTTCTCCTCCTGCTGATCTTTGATCATTCATACTGTTTTAAAATTCTGTAAATAATAGATTTTTAGCAGAAAATAAAAAATAAAAAAAAATCAAATATTAAAAAAAAAAACATTTATTTTCTTTTCTTTGGATATGTTGATCTTTTATTTTCAGTTTTACAGGTTTTTCAGAACAAGTACAGAACTGAATTTTCTCACTCTCTCGCAATAGGTAAGAAGGTAAGACTGTTTTATTTCGTGAAATTTTCTTATCAATATAACCGACTTGTTCTGAAACAAATAAATTTGAGCTTGTTTGCTCCCTTTGACTGCTCATTAAAGTATGAAAGGGGAATTTGTCAGGAAGGATTATTCTTTACCAAACCTGGTGAATTATTATGGGAAAGAAACCCCCTTAGAGTCTTCTTTTAGCATTTCCTCAGACTCTCCAAACATGAGGAAGCAATGAGCATGTACTAACTTGGGCTCATAAAATCCACAAGTAAGTGATTATTGTTCCAAAAATTATGTCTGCAAGATTTCTATCTGCACTCGCATTGGATGATGTGGAATACATTAAGGTCCACCTTCCAACAAATCTCACTCCATTGACATCAGCACTTTATCTGGAGCAGAGATTAGAGATTATTTAGCACCCTGGACTCTGGATGCCTCAATGGCAGATGTCCTTGCTGACAACCCTAGGAATACACCAATGTCTCTTGGTTGATAGATCCTATAGGTGACTCGACACCAACACCTCTATTCGTACATGTTAGGATGTGTTGTAGGTACCTTGAGGCCCATTGACATCACTGGTGGGTCATCTCGCATCAGTTAACGGCATTCATTAATGGCCGATAATCTGATGATTTATGTTTGTGTTCGACTCCAGAACATCCATTCACACAAACCAGAATTGTACCATGGGTAGAGCTTTGAAGTTGTTGAAGACATGATTTCAGTTAATCTTTTTCAGGACAGAACAAAAGCCAGGTTCAGGAATCTTCATCAAATAATTTTCTACTATACACAGGAAGTTTTTCTCAACAGGATATATTGGGTAAAATTTCTCTGCAGATTCTTGAGTGTTCCATCAGTACCAGTCAGTACCAGCACAGAGTTCATCAGTTACAGGTTCATCAGAAATACCAGAGCAATTACAATTTTCGCGCCCTTCAAATCCAGACTTGACTTCAAAAGAAAATTCTACAACAAGACTTACATAACAATGGGGATAGGTAATTTAACTCAGGTATGCTTAGTTCATGTTGATTTACTGTATTAATTTGCATACTAATAGTTTGAACTAAGGATGCCTTGATTACTCCATAATGTTTCATCATTTCCACGACCTGTACCTAATGAACTAACCCACCATGACATTTCATATCATAAAAATGCACCACATTCCCGGAGCTGAGTTCGACATGACTCAGATATGATCATACTCTGCACTTACGTACGGCTATCATCATTTTTCCACACGCCATCGATCCCCACGACAATTCAAATATTCTCATATGATTTTTTTTCTCTCCCGACTACATCCCCCATCACATTCTCTCCCTCCGTCGCCCTCATCCAAATTTCGTTGCTCACCCATATACCTCCCTTGTGATATCAAGTGTAACCATGGTGGCAAATCGCCATGAACCGAAGACATATGCAGACCTAGAGGCCCTTCCGGAGTATGAGGCAACCAGAGATATTTTTAAGCAAGCAGGTTAGGAGTCGTTTCTGAAGAAATTCGATGGATATAACGATGCAATCACACTCCAGTTTGCTCTGCATTTTGAGGGTGGGTTCGCTAAAGTGGGAGATATCGAGTTCGAAGTCACGGAGAAGTTCATTTCAGAGGCAATTCAATTGCCCACCACTGGCCAGAGATGGAAAAAGGGTTAGCCTGTTGACAAACAGCTCTGCACTCAGCTTTTGAAACCACAGTACCGGGAAACACAGTGGTCCGAGGGAACATCGCGATCATGGATGGAACCACAGTGGGCTCAATTGTTAGCCATCCTCCAGCGTTACCTCATGTGTGAAGGACGCTACACCATCGTATTTCCCTACCATGCCCGACTTCTATTACACTTTAAAGGTAATCATCTGTTGAACATACCTTTCTTTCTATTGAAAAGTTTAAAAAAGATGGCCGAACAGGTATGAAAGGCCAAAGATTTTCGTGGAAGTCTATTTCATTTTGGTCTTGTTAAGATCTTGATTAAGTCTGCACTGTCTAAGAAGCAAGAAACTTGGGATTTGTTCACGGTAAAAACCCTAGCCGTTGCCAAGTCGAAAGAAAGGAGTCTTAAGATTTCTCCCCAACAGCAGAAGTTGAACTCTGGGAAAAAAAGGGTTAAAACCCCGACCAAAGTCGACACTGAGAACAAAACCGATAGCACAATTGAAGCCAATGATGGAGACCCTGATCTAGAGCATTCATTTGATGCTCATGGGTCTGATGGAGTGGAAACCAATAATGAAACCGTGAAGAATACTACTCCTACAGAGGCACATATTGAAATTCTGAGTTCTTCCCTAGCTGCTGAGAACATAATTGACGTGGAAGAACTGGCAAAGTTGACTGACAAACCTAGGAGAAATCCAAAACGCAAATGTAAAAGCACATTATCAGGTATGGATAACTCTGTGCCCAGTTACCCACCACAGGAGAGGTTAGACAGTGTGGATGCTCATGAGGAGACTCCAGAGCCCTCTGAAATGACTTGGACTCTGTCCCAATTCATTCGAAAAACCCATAAAGTGGATCGGCAGGCTACTACGCCCAAAGGAATTGTGCAGAATGAGCCAATTCAAGTACCAACAGGTACCCCTGTTCGGATGCAAAGAGAGTTCATTCCTGAACCAAGTCCAGTTGACACCTATGAACGAAGTCCAAATGAGTTCACTCCTAAACTCAGTCCAAATCATAATTCCGATAGAGTTAACACCCCTGCTCAAAGTCCAGACGAGTTCACTCATGCATCTAGCCCTCAACCACAACCAGGACATGTTAAAACATTTGAAACCTGTTGTGAAATTTCCTCCAGTCGATCCTTGAAACCAATGGTATCCAGACTAGAAAGCAGGAATAACAGGGTGCAAGAGAAGCTACATGAGTACACTGTATTGGATCGACATATAAAAACAGAGAACGAACTCATGAAAGTCAGGGTGACTAATCTCTTGTCTAAAGTTGAAATATTAAAACGAAGGAATAAGGGTCTTTTCCAAAGGAACAGGAAACTACATAAGACTGCCAGAAAGCATGTTATAATCAACCGAGTCCTCAAGAAAGAAATCAGAAATATGAAGAAACAGGAGAGGTTACAGATGTTGGTTGCAGCTGCTGCAACGCTCTGATTGCTATCAGTCTTTGACTTTTTTGTTGCCTGAGGACAGGAAAAGACTTCAGTATGGGGGCATGTTGGTCTCCAGTTTTGATCATGTTTTTGCCTATATTATATCACAAAGACCTCCATTTCCATACCCAGTACCACCCCTTCTGGCTTTGTTTTGACACAGTTGACATCTCTTTACCACTCAATGGGGTTACTCAAGGTATCTTTACGTTTCAAGTTATTTTTATGTATTTTAATGCTTTAAATTAATATTGAGACTAATGTGGCTTGAGTTAGGTACCATTTCTATTTTGAAACAGGATTAGCCAGTACCAGGTACCAGCTCGTACCCCGTGGAGATACCAATGAAGCTGCTCAAGATCCGCGCATTATGGCCAGGGTGGGAGACAGTGCGATATACATGATAGATGGAGTCATCACTCATATGATGATTGAAGGAACAATGATAGAACTGAGTTGTTAATATTTCATGATTCACACTTCGTGACACTACGTGTCACGAAGATGTGAAGACCGTTTTTAAACTTGATTTCAAGTTATTTTCGGATCTGGGATCCGTTGGAATTAATGTATTTTTTCTTTAGACTGTTATGGAGGAGGATCTATATATAACCAAAGGATCACTCCTAAGAAACGGTTGGGTTATGTTATGTTATATCGTGAATACATATTTCTGAATACAAGCTGTTGTTGTGTTATGTTATTTCACTGTCATACAATTTGAGCTATTTTCTTTGAGTAAATGGAGCGTGAAGTATACACAGTGGTTGCGTAGAATTATATAGTTAGTTTTGGTTCTTCCTTTCGGCATTTGTACCTTTTGGTTGGGCCCGCCAAATAGGTTCAAGTCGTTGTTGTTCTCTGCATTAAATTTAGCTTATTTCAGTATCGTAGTAATTGCATGCATGTTAGTTTATTGATTTTTGGAATTCACTGTTCAGATTATTGATTGATTATCCTTCAACTGTATCGTTTCCAGCTTATTAGATATCTGCTACGTTGATGAGTATTGAAGCATAGTTGATTCCTGTAGAGTTTAGAGCATGAGCTAGGTTTGTTTCGATTCCAGTTTTCAATCTGACCATAACTTAGAGTTTGAATGTCCTTTGCTTTGTTAGATAGTTAGGCCACTCTGTTTTATTAGATAGTTAGGTTGCAATTAACTCAGAGGAAGCTTCTGGTACTAGTAGGGTAAGTAGGATATTTCTTTGTTTTCTTGTAGACAGATTTAGATTGATTTTCGATACATGGATTGAAAGAATTCTAGGAAATAATCTTTCTGCTGATGAATTAAATAGGAGATGATAAGTTTCAGGATAGTCATTGGGATTCAGTTTTTAAGAGTGGGTTTGTGTTTTCTTCTTAATATAGTCTTTAGATAGAGATTAGAATCTTACCCGCACATACAGTGTAGCAGCTCTAAGTTTACTTGCCCTGGTTTGACAATTCAGTGTTTCAGGTCATTAAAATATTTAATTTAGCAGCCTGACAATTTCAATTGTTTCTCTTCATTTGGAGCTCTGCAAGGTGTGCATCGAGCCAGGGAGGAACGCTATGGAATTGTTTTTTTCTTCATTGGGAGCTATGCAAGGTGTGCATCGAGCCAGAGAGAAAATGTCGTGAATCTGAGCTATCGAACTCCCTCAGACACAAGGAGTGTGAGGGAGCCGGCGTCTGAACTAGACAAAGCTCAGGAGGAATAACACTTCGGAAGTTGTTATAGGGATCTAGGAACCCATTCCATGGAAGGAGTGAAGACCGAGTCTTCACAGACTTAGAAATCTCCTAAGTCGAACTCGAGTAAAATCTCAGGAGGAAGAACGTCGTCGAGCGTTGGATCAAGGTGGAAATCCCCGCAGGCCATCCGATTGAAGGAAGGAGCATAGGCTTTAACCCTGCATTGATTTAGGAGGAGAGTTCGTAAATCCAAGCAGGCGGTGGAGAATCCTCGAGGAAGAACACTGAAACCCCGCAGGCCGTCAGATCAAGTAGAGTTGCGAGCAGGTTAGCGGCGAGAGTTTCTCGACGGTCATTTCGGGACTTTGGGTACCATGAGTTGGAAAGATAGGATATCTTGTCTTTCAGGATCCTGAATCGCGAAATCGTGAATCGACTAGGACTTTCGATTGCAGGGATTGTCATGAGCCATCGATCGAGCGTCAGGGCATTTCAACGTTTCGACTTTTCAGAAACTAGGGACTCCAAGGAGTAGAGACATCCCCTTGTATCTTGATTTCACGAAGCATGAAATCCCAAAAAGGAATAGGCGTTGGATCATTTCGGCTTTTCGGTGACCGGAAACTCCAAGGAGCAGGGACACGTATCTTGATTTCATGAAACGCGAAATCCCAAAAAGGAATAGGCGCTGGGTCATTTTGACTTTTCGGCAACCGGATATTCCAAGGAGCAAGGATATCCCTTGCATCCAGATTTCGTGAAATGAAAAATCCCAAAGGAGAAAGCGCCGGGCCATTTCGGCTTTTCAGCGACCGAAGGTTCTAAGGAGCAAGGACATCCTGTGCATCCTAATTTCGCGAACCACGAAATCCTAAAAGAATAGGTGCCAGGTATTTCATATTTTCGGTGACCAGAGACCCTAAGGTGCAAAGATATCCCTTGCATCCAGATTTCACAAAACGCGAAATCCCGAAGTAGCGAGCGTCGAGCCATTTCAGCATTTTGGCTACCGGAGGTTCGAGAGACCAGAAGATGGGGCACTTAACTCGGGAAGTCCTGGTCCCCGATAAGCGTATTTTCGGCTTGACACTCAGTCACAGACCATAGTTGCGCGCTGTGGGAGCTAATGCTTGGCACCTGAAAAAGCCAACTGAGCATTCATAAGGGACCTGTGTAATTGTCCGAAGGGTTCTAGTTTGGAACCAGAAAATCCATTTCGGCTCCAGAATCAGAAGATCTTGACCAGGAGGTCGCGCAGCCCTTAGGAGGGATAGGGGGTCTGCATCAGGTGGCATCAGAGCACATTTTCCGTCTGTATATTTCAGGCAAAGTAGGAAAAAGAAGGAGACGGAAAACTCGGAGTTGTACTCTATGTGTGACAGATAGTCAACACAATGCCAACAAGAAGACGAGATTTGCCTTTAACCAACCGTGTTGTAGAAAGGGAGATTCGAGAGTTTTGCGCCTGAATGGAAGCAATGGAAGCAGCACAGAGAAGAGCACTTGACGTTGGGGATGTCAGTGATGCAGAAAGTGAAGAGGCTGAGGTTGAAGAAGTTGCAGGAGAGGATGCTGCAAAAGATTGTTTGTTGAGAGCAGTTGCTAGATTTGGAGGCAAAGCTAAGATAGAGGTCCCCATGTATGAGGGAAATCTATATGTTGAAGAATTGTTGGACTGGATAAGGTCCATGGACAAACACTTCAACTATGAAGATGTCGATGAGGGGAAGAGGGTGAAGTAGGCAGTCACCAAGTTAAAAGGGCATGCAACACTGTGGTGGGACGAACTGCAGGCTAAGAGGAGAAGTAAAGGTAAACAAAGGATAAAGAGTTGGGACAGGATGGTAGCCAAATTGAAGGCTAAGTTCATACCCAAGGACTACCAGATCAATCTGTTCAGGAAGCTATAGAACCTAAGACAGAAAGGGATGACATTCAAGGAGTACACTGAGGAGTTCTATCAGTTGAACATCATAACTGGACAAAGGGAGAGAGACGAAGAAAAAGTCACCAGGTATGTAAATGGCTTGAGATATGAAGTCTAGGATGAGCTGAGCATGATGTCGGTGAGGACTGTGGAAGATTCTTATTAGTTTGTGCTAAAGGCAAAGGAGAAGTTGGCCAGAAAACAGAACCAGCGAGGAAAAGGTAAGAGCTCGATCCCAAGAAAAAGTAAGGGATTTAACCATGACAGAACACATCAGTCTAAGGACGAGGCTAGAAAATGACACAAACACTCAGAATGAGGAGGAATTTCATGAGGAAGACAGAGTGGTGGAAGAAACTCTTCTAGAGGAAGAGGCAGGGGAGGAGTAAGGTGTTATAACTGTGGAAAGGTAGGGCACATGTCTTGGGAATGTCTCGAGAAGAAGAAATAAGGAGGATAAGCTCACATTTCATAAGCAAGAAAAAGAGATGTTGAAGCAGAAAGGGCAGAGGATGGAGCATCCCTGATGTTGAGAAAAGTTCTCTTAAAACCAAAGGCAGAAATTGAGAAGCCAGTGTAGAGAAATAGTCTCTTCAGGACAGCTTGCAAGACTAAGGATAAAGTATGCAAGGTAATCATTGACAGTGGGAGTACTGACAACCTAGTATCCATAGAGATGGTGGAGAAATTGGAGCTGAAGATGAATTCACATCCGAGACCATACAACGTCTCATGGCTGCAAAAAGGACACCAGGTAACGATCGCTAAACAATGCCTGGTTGAAATTAAAATAGGAGGATATAAAGATGAAATCCTATGTGATGTAATTCCCATGGACGTATGCCACATTCTGTTGGGAAGACCACGGCAGTATGATAGAAATGTCATTCACAATGGAAGGAAGAATACATACACATTGGAGAAGAATGGTAGGATGCATATGTTGTTGTCAATGGAGAAGAAGAGAGCGAAGGAGGAAGCTAGCACAAGCATACTTCTCATGAGCAGGAAGGAACTCCTGAAAATAATTCAAGGAAGAAGGGGAGATGCAGTTCGTTGTGGTGAGGAAGCCCAGAGTCATCCTTACAAGTACATCAGTGAACGATCTACCCAAAGAAGTTCAAGAGTTGCTGGATAATTTTGCTAATATAGTGGTGGATGAGCTGCCAAACTCATTGCCACCCATCAGGAGTATCACTCATCATATTGACTTGATACCAGGAGCAAGCCTTCCAAACAAGGTAGCGTACAGATTAACACCTCGAGAAAATAAGGAGGTGAAGAGCCAAGTCCAAGAATTGTTGAATAAGGGTTTGGTCAGGGAAAGTTTGAGCCCATGCGCAGTACTAACTGTGTTAATCCCAAAGAAAGATGGAGGATGGAGAATGTGCACAGATTCGAAAGCCATCAACAAGATCACCATCAGGTACATGTTCCCTTTACCAAGAATGGATGATTTAATGGACTGCTTAAGTGGAGAAAATTTATTTTCTAAGATAGTCCTGAAAAGTGGATATCACTATGAAGGTCTGTATGAGTGGCTAGTTATGCCATTTGGCTTAACGAATGCCCTGAGCACTTTTATGAGGCTGATGAACGAAATTCTAAAAGATTTCATTGGCAAGTTCGTGGTTGTATATATGGATGATATATTGGTCTTTAGCAGGACTAAAGAGGAGCATTTGAGGCACCTAACGCTAGTAATGAGGAGTCTACAGCAAGAGAAGTTGTTGATCAATCTTAAGAAGTCCTCTTTTATGAAGATAGAGTTCATTTACTTGGGTTTTGTGATATCTTTGAATGAATTGAAGATGGATCCAGAGAAGGTGAAAGAAATCAAAGAATGGTCATCACCAAGGAGCATGTTCGAGGTAAGGAGCTTTCATGGTTTATCAAGTTTCTACAGAAAGTTCATTAGAGACTTTAGTGGAATTTGTGCGTAATGATGGATACAGTAAAGAAGAAGCACAAGTCCTTTAAATGGACAGAGGAGGCTGAAAAGAGCTTCAATATAATGAAGGAGAAGATAACAGAACGACCAATTCTGGTCTTGCCGAATTTCGAAAAGACATTCCAGGTAAGATGTGATGCAAGTGGAGTTGCAATAGGAGCAGTTCTGAGTCAGGACAATCAACCTGTTGCCTATTTTTGTGAGAAGTTGAATGAGACTAAGAGGAATACTCCACATATGACAAGGAATTATATCCCATCATTCAAGCATTGAAGAAATGGAGGCATTATCTTGTCCTGCAAGAGTTTGTCTTGTACAGTGATAAACAAGCTTTACAATTCATAACCCAACAAGAAAAATTGAACTAGAGGCATGCAAAATGGGTTGAGTTTATGCAAAATTTTACTTTTGTCATAAAACATATTGTTGGGAATACTAACAAGGTTGTTGATGCATTAAGCAGGAGATGTTTAATTCTGCAGGAATTCCAGGTGAAGACCTTGGGGTTTGAACACCTTAAGGATATGTATTGTGATGATACAGATTTCAAAGAGGCCTATGAAGCATGTACAAGCCATGTACTGAGAGATAGACGTCAGTGGATAGAGTATATGGTTTAGGAAGGATTGTTGTTCAGAGGAAATCAATTGTGCATACCAAGATGCTCAATGAGGGACAATCTTCTGAAGGAGAAGCATAGTGGAGGATTGGCTGGACATTTCGGCCATGATAAAACATTTGCACAGTTGAGAAGCTCGTACTATTGGCCAGGTATGAGAACAGATGTGATAAATTTGGTAAACAGATGTAGAATCTGCCAACATGCAAAGGGGAAAAGACAAGACACTGGATTGTATCAACCATTTCCAATACCAAAGAGGCCTTGGGATGCAATAAGCATGGATTTCGTGTTGGGTTTGCCAAGAACAAAAAGGGGATTCGATTCCATATTTGTGGTGGTGTATAGGTTTTCAAAGATGGCACATTTCATCCCATGCCAGAAGACCAGTGATGCAACACATGTTGCAAATCTTTTTTTCAGAGAAGTTGTGAGACTTCACAGCCTACCCAAAAGCATTGTCTCAGACAGAGACACAAAATTTGTTGGTCACTTTTGGAGGACGTTGTGGAAGAATATGGGGACATATTTTTCCTTCATCTCATCTTATCACCCTCAGACAGATGGGCAGACTGAGGTGGTAAATAGAAGTTTGGGAAACTTATTGAGAAGCCTGGTTACTGAACACCATAACCAGTGGGATCAAATTCTGCCACAAGCATAATTTGCATGCAATGACTCACCAAACAGAAGCACTGGAAGGATCCCATTCCAAATACTCTATGGAATGCAACCCAAGGGAGTGTCTGAGCTAAGGGACTTGGGACAGGGAGAGATTAGAAGCGCTGGAGCAGAGGATTTTGCTGTTGAGATGCAGAGACTCCATGGTCGGATCAAAGAACAATTACAAAGTTCCAATCAGAAATACAAACACAGAGATGATTAGCATCACAGGGAACTTCAATTTGAAGTGGGATATCAGTTTTTAGCACATCTCAGGAAGGAAAGGTTCCCTAGGGGAACTTATAACAAATTTAAGATGAAGAAGATAGGACCCTGTAAGATCTTAAAGAAGTTCAATGCAAACGCCTATGAGATCGAACTGTTAGATGGTGTGGGAATTTCACCCATACTCAATGTTTCAAACCTGTATCTTTATAGGAAAGATGACACAGAAGGGTTAGAAGATCAAGGAAATATTCAGTGGGAGAAACAGATGCCTGTAGCAGAAAAGTTGCATATGGAGAAAATTGTTGATCAAAGGATTGGCAAGAAGACCAGGAGGAAGACTTATTTTGAGTATATAGTCAAATGGAAGGGACACCCAATCAAAGATTCTAGTTGGGAAAATGAAGTTTCTATCCAGAAGTAGGGAAAATCAGTAGAGGAGCTCATGGACATGAGTCCATGATTTTTTGTCAAGGGGAGTATGATGCAGGAGCATCGTGTCAAGCGCATAGAGGTAGGAACATTCAGCACATGCGAGTTCTTCCAGAACTTCGATGTGGGTGGATACAACGGATTTTTGGATCCACCTCTACTCAGCTGCCGGAATTCACTTTTTGAGGCATGCTTGAACTGGTGCCAAATTTTACCCTGTGAAGCAAGTTTTTGAAAATGTAAACAGAGCAGGAGTTTCCACTTCGGCTCTAGAATGCGACTAGACTTAGATAGTGTAGGATGAATTTTAGAGTAGGCAAGTAGCCAGGGGAAACCCTAGAAGCATCTTTGAGTTATGTAGAAGTTGACACACCTAGTTAGAAGAGAGAGTTGGAATACAGAGAAAAACTAGCTGTAGGAGAGAACTGTGAATTAACAGGAAGAAAATGTTTTGAGTTACTATAATTTTGAATGTAATATGTAGTCATTGGGCACTTGTGAATATAACATAATGGAAAACTTATCCAAATGTGTTGAGCTTGGACTGTGTCTGTTTTCCTGTTATTTTATGTTTTATAAACAAATAAATGGAACTGTGAGATTTTGGCAGTTTCAATTGTTTCTCTTCATTTGGAGCTCTGCAAGGTGTGCATCGAGCCAGGGAGGAACGTTGTGGAATTGTTTTTTTCTTCACTGGGATCTCTGCAAGGTGTGCATCAAGCTAGAGAGAAAATGTCGTGAATCTGAGCTATCGAACTCCCTCAGACGCAAGGACTGTGCAGGAGACGGAGTCTGAACTAGACAAATCTCAGGAGGAATAACACTTCAGAAGGTGTTATCGGGATCCAGGAACCCATTCCCTGGAAGGAGTGAAGACCGAGTCTTCGCAGACTTAGAAATCTCCTAAGTCGAACTCGAGTAAAATCTCAGGAGGAAGAACGTTGTCGAGCATTGGATCAAGGTGGAAATCCCTGCAGGCTGTCTGATTGAAGGAAGGAGAATAGGCTTTAACCCTGCATCGATCCAGGAGGAGAGTTCAGAAATCCAAGCAGACGGTGGAGAATCCTAGAGGAGGAACACCAAAAACCCGCAGGTCATCGGATCAAGTAGAGATGTGAGGAGGTAAGCGGTGAGCGTTTCTCGACATTCATTTCGGGACTTCGGGTACCATGAGTTGGAAAGACAGGACATCTTGTCTTTCAAGATCCTGAATCGTGAAATCGTGAATCAACCAGGACCGTCAATCGCAGGGATTGTCATGAGTCGTCGATCAAGCGCCGAGGCATTTAGGCATTTCAGCTTTTCGGCAACCAAGGACTCCAAGGAGAAGATACATCCCCTTGTATCTTGATTTCGCGAAGAGAAAAATCCCAAAAAGGAATAGGCGCAGGGTCATTTCATCTTTTTGGCGACCAGAAACTCCAAGGAGTAGGGACACTCCTTGTATCTTGATTTCATGAAATGTGAAATCCCAAAAAGGAATAGGCGTCGAGTCATTTCGGCTTTTCGGTGACCAGAGACTCCAAGGAGCAAGGATATCCCTTGCATCTAGATTTCGCAAAAGGAAAAATCCCAAAGGTGCGAGCACCGAGCCATTTCAACGACTGGAGGTTCTAAGGAGAAAGGACATCTTCCACATCCTGATTTCGTGAACCGCGAAATCTCGAAAGAATAGGCGTCGGGTATTTCGGCTTTTCGGTGATCGGAGACCCTAAGGTGAAAATATATCCCTTGCAACCAGATTTCGCGAAAAATGAAATCCCGAAGTAGCGAGCGTAGGGCCATTTCGGCATTTTGGCTACCGGAGGTTTGAGAGACCAGAAGATGGGACACTTGACTCGGGAAGTCCCGGTCCCCGATAAGCACCTTTTCGGCTTAGCACTCGATCACAACCCTTGGTCATGCGTTGTGGGAGCTCATGCCTGGCACCCAAAAAATCCAACTGAGCATTCGTAAGGGACCTGTGTACTTGTCCGAAGGGTTCCAGTTCGGAACCAGAAGAGCCATTTTGGCTCCAGAATCAGAATATCCTAACCGGGAGGTCGCGCAGCCCTTAGGAGGGATAGGGGGTATGCATCAGGAAGTGTGAGGTGTTGAAGTAAGCACATAGGTGCGTCCTTCATGTTGAATATTGTATTGATGGGATTTGGCATGGTACATAGCTTGTCGGTCTTGTTGGTATGGGAGACCCTGTAAGAGGTCAACACAGTATAAAGGTGAAACATCGCAAACCATGGTGTTGCGGAAGGGGCCAATGGTGAAATTTATGGTGCAGAACCGAGCGATAGTGATGTGGGGTCCTCCCTTTTGTACCCATCCAAGTTTATATGGGTGGCAGGTGGGGGGAATTTGCAGATGTTGGAATAAGTCTTGGGAGACTAGATTCTTTTGACTTCCATTGTCCAACATGAGAGTAGTGATTTCATATTTAATTTGGTAGTTATGCGTAAAGAGGGGAACGTTATTACGACCTGTTATGGGTATAGTCATGAGAATGAGGGACAGATCAGATTCGATGGGATTGGTGAGAGAGATGAATTCTAGTTGTTTAGGAAACTCAATGGGTGTGACCTCTGCAAACAAGTTCTTATGGGGGTGGATATTTTTAATGTCTCAACAGTCGGTAGAGTTATGGGAGTTGGTCTTGTGAAAATTACACCAAACTGCATTTTTGGTCATCAATGAGGAAGAAGGATAAGGTTGAGGATGAGAAGGAGGTGGGTTGTCATCCTGGGTTTGATTTGAAAAATATTGGATGTTAGGGACTACCTTACGTTCTACGGCCAAGGCTTGTAAGAACTCCTTGTCTAGAGAGGAGCTTTAAAAATGATCAACTTCACAATGGAGAGGAAACAAAAGACCAGAATTAAATTTGATGATTAATACCTCATCGGGATCGTTGTTATGGAGATGGATGCACAAATTATAGAAGACATTAATGTATCCTTGTACTGACCATGTGTCAAGCTGATGAATTTGCAACCATTTTGCGAGAAGATTTTGGATATAGCCTCAGGGGTAGAAGTGTTCCTGCAAGGCATGGAAGAACGCATCCCAAGAATAAATATTTCCATTTGTCGGAGAATGTGGTGTACTGAGCTCCATGATCAATTCATACTATTCCAATTGAGTTTCCCACCAAGTTTCTGCTATCCCTTCGAGTTGCAGGCTGGCGATATGTAATTTAGTGGATTCTTCCATCTCGGGGGAAGTCTTGAAGTAGATGGATAGGCTACGGATCCAGGAATTGACTGTATCACCATTCATTTGTCTAGCGAACTTTGGTAACTAAAAGCATGTTTCTAGTTGCATGGTCACTAGAGGCCGGTTTTTTTTATTCTAAGTAATTCATGGAGATCCAGTGTCAATTCTTCAATGGGATTTGACGTGGTTGCACTGGAATCCTCATTAGATACTTATCTTCAGGGCGGCATGGTCTGAAAGCTCGGAAAAGAGTGAGTGTATCCTCTTGAAAGAAGAGGCATGATATACCAAAGGGGGACCTGAGGAGGGTGCATGAGGAACCCTGAGAAGGGTGACAAGGACACTTTGAGCAAGAACGTGATTAAATAGTTGAAGAACAAAAAAAAAATTGTGAATTTTGTGGATGTTTTCTCTGTCTTCTCCTTCTTCCCTGTGTGCGGAAACGTCCCCAATGCACTTGCTCTGATAACAATTGATATGATATTTGATTTCAAACAGAGATAGTGCACTTATCTCATAGAGGGTGCACTTGATTAAAACAACAAACTCACTCTAAGAAGAGGGTGCATTATAAAAACAACAAACTCACTCCAAGAAGAGGGTGCACTATGAAACATAAGTCACTCCAAGAAGAGGGTGCACTATGTTTATCTAAGACACACTGCATAAAAATGTAGGCCGAGCAAGTATACAAGAAAAAAATAGAGAGGGTGCACCATTTCCTTTGGTGTGCAGTAACCTCACACACTCACACACAGCAAAATGAAAAAACACAGAGAAGAGACAAGAAGACTTGGAAGAACTTCATCAAATGTATTAGAGAAAAACGTCTCCGTTAATAATGCAGGGTGACTTCTTATAAAATTAATTGTTTCTTTTATTTTCCACGACTCTTTGCACATTCAGAACGCCGAGAGAACTTTCCTGCAACAAAGAAATGACACAAACTGACTAACCATATATTTATACATAGCCTTTCTTACTATATCTGTGAAGGATTTATTACAAATATATAAATTGACTAGCACTGACACAGATCAAAAATTAACATAGTACATTCTTTTAGAATGCCTTGCTTCTCGGATTGGCAAGATCATATTACAATAGAAGCTTCTACTAGTTGGCCAAGGAAGGGGAACGCCCTTCCTGGTGGCCCACATATGATGACATGGAACTGTATGGATGATGAAATCTCACTATACGGGTGATGACATCACAGTATAGTAGGATGGCATGGCATTGAGGTGACGTTGTGATGTGGCAGGTGATTGTGCACTCATGTGCATCAAAACCGAGCTCTGCGGGGATTTGAACCCCCACCAATGCGGAGATAACTCCAAACCTTAACCATTATGCTATTCTTTGTCGATGATAAAGGAGATCAAATATTTTAATTTTAAAGTTTGGATATGAATAATACATGAACAAAGTGCCAAATCGGGGCTTGGAACTTTGAACCATATATTATATGGTTAATTTTAATATTTCATTTGGTTATTTTATTAGACCATATATCATATGTTTTGTATATGGTATATTTGGATATATATGGTTTTTAACCACATATTTGATCACCATAAAATTGGGATCGAATCTAAACTTGGATCATCGACCCTTTGGTATATAACCAAAGACATTTTTTCCATTTTGGGACAAAATTTTGATGGTTCGTTGGGTAAATAATTTCCATTGTATTTTCATTTATACAGAGGTATTTCCTACATAGAAAATATTGGAGAAGTGGGTTTTAGGTCTAGATTTTGGCATCCCAAGTGTGGGAGGTTTTTCCATTCTACCATATGCATTTGTCATAGATCAATAGTTGCAGATCCATATGATGTAATTATTCATTTGACATCATTAATGGAGATGTTGCACCATTGAAGCGGGCCCAGAGACATAGCCCAAAATGGGTGAACTCTGTTATCGACTTGCTTATGTCTTATTTTTTATCTCTAGGTTGTTCATTTCTTCATTTCAAATCAAGTCAATGGATTCTAGATCATACCATTGGGCATATTTTAAAGAATCTTTCAAATTTTTCAAAGTTTTACCTGATGAGCTCATCTAGTCTATTTTTCTCTAAACCCAATTTTTCCAAGTTGGAGACTTGAAGACCACTCTATGACTCTATCGGACATGTTTTCAAGTGTCATCAAATAAACTCCAAACCTACACATGTCACTTCAAGATCCAAAATGATAGGATTCTTATGGAATTCCTATTCTATAGGTCTTGTACTCAGTTCATATCCTATAGGTGTATTGTTGAATTCATATTATATAGGACTATTGTTGAATTCATATTATATAGGACTATTGTTGAGTTGATACTCTATAATACCACATAGTTACAAAAGAATAATCAATTATCAAGAAGAACAATTAGAATGCTTGAGGAACCATTAGTGATTACAACGAAATTGTAATATTTAATCCACATGCCCCACATGTGTTTCCTATATTTTTCTTTCGAACAAGATGTAATCAAAGAATACCATGAAGGTAGATTGCAAAGACCAAAATTCATCACTAAATTATTATAATTACCTTGATGAGTGTAAAAATAATTTTTTGGAATAAATTCTTCCTTCATGTGAATTTGGTGATAACCTGAGTGAAGATCAAGTTTGGTGAATAATTTTGTGATGCAACCCCCCCCCTCCCTGGGGTTCACGCGAACTACCAGTCTCGGATTGATTTAAACATGAGCCGAAATGGCTCTCAGGTCCCCACAAAACCATTAGAATCCTATCCACTAGCCTTTTCTCCTTTACTTGCATGAAAATTTGGGTCTGCGAGGGTCTTTTTACTCCAGTGGAATATCCACATGACCTCAGGAGAAAACCTGGGGCTTAAAGTTTTGAAAATGACAAATTCAGTGCTTCGGAGCTTCGAGCTTCTAGATTTTTACCTTCAACACCTTCCAAAACCTCTAAACATTGAACTGGAGAACTCTCAGAGGGTCCAAGGATCAAAGGTCTACACTTCTCCAATAGCCAATGGTTGTGATCCATTATGGAACTCTGGGATTTGGGACCTCTAGCTCCTAAACACCATTATACTCCTGAATTGTCGAACGTTGAAGTGGCGACGGGCAGATATCCATGGTCCACGTTTGCCTGTCAACGGACGGATAAGATTGACTCCAAACTTCATGGATTTTCACGCCAAAGACTTTTCACTCACAATATTCTAGATAGTCAGACGCCTGTATACCCGATGATTTGTGAACACATGTACCCAATAGCCAACGGTCCAGATTAACTCTGGGCTTCGAGACTTCGAGGAATTTTCCTCCTTTGCAACAAACATTCAAAAATTGTAGCGATTCAGCCTCCACACCCCTTGCGTGGGCACTGTGCACTCCTTGCACTGAGATTTCAGAAGAGAAACAATTGAAACTTAAATAAACATTAAGGATTCATTCAACAATCCATTATATGCACACACACACATAAAACACATAGACCAATAATACAACATTTACCCAATTACTAAATGACAGGCAAGCTCAGAAATCTGAAGGCAATTCTCTTATTCTATATTCCTTCATCAAATATTTACAAGGAGTTCAACAACTCTCTGCAACGTTCAACTTCTTCTTTCAACAACTACAACAACCTCTTTTTGGCATTGATTACATTTATTTGTACATGAAGGGGATTCTTGATCCTTGCCTCCAAACTATGTTAGTTCTTTCATATCATAATTAAAACCATCCTAACACTAAGCTTATTACAATAAATGAGATATTACAATCTAGATATCAGTTGGCGCTCAAAAGGTGTACAATCCTACAGGTATTAGAAGCAAATAGATTCCCCTAGAGCACATGCAATGGCTCAAGCTTCAATATATTATGGGATCTTTAATTAGAATTCTTTCAAAAATTAAAGTGACATGCCCTCCTTGGAATCCAAACCAGTTAAGTGCATTACATTGGATGTTGAGTCATCTTCCACCTTGCCTTATTAAATGATGATGGTGATGCTCCTACATCATACTCCTATGGACAAAATATTCATGGAGTCCTCTTCATGAGCTCCTCCATTGTATTTCCATGCTTCTGGATATTGGTTTCAATTATCCAACTAGCATCTTCTGCTGGATGATTCTCCCATTTAACCAGATATTCATAGTAAACTTTCTTCCTGGTTTTCTTAGCAACTCTCTGATCTAAAATCTTCTCTATTTGTGGCTTATCTTTTATGGGCATCTGTCACTTCCACTGAATCTCGTCTTGAACATATGTACCTTCTGTGTCATCCATATTTTAATGGTACAAGTCTACTACATTGAATATTGGTGGAATTACAATGTCTTCTGGCATTTCAATCTCATAAGAATTTATAGCAAATTTTCTAAGGATTTTACAAGGGCCTATCTTCTTCATCTTCATATTATTATATTTCCCTCTTGGAAATATTTCCTTCCTCAGGTGTGTAAATACTTGATCTTCGATCTCAAAATTCACTTCATTTCTTCTCTAGTCTATTTTGTTCTTGTATCTCTAGCTGTTATCATGTAATTGTCTTTTGATTTGATCATGCAACTTATGCATCTATGCAACAAAATCCCCTGCTCCTACACTTCAAAATTCAGTCTATCCCAAATCTCTCAATTCTGAAATTCCTCTTGGATGCATTCCATATACTATCTAGAATGGACTCTTACCAGTACTCATTTTTGGTGAGTCGTTATATGCAAACTCTTCTTGAGGTAAAACTTGATCCCACTGACTGTTTTGTTCAGTTACCAAACTCCTTAGCAGATTCCCTAAGCTTCTATTCACTACCTCAGTCTGTCCATCTGTTTGAGGGTGATATGTTGAAATAAAAGACAAATTTGTTCCCAAATTCTTCCACAAAGTCCTCCAAAAGTGTCCCACAAATTTAGTATCTCTGTCTGAGACTATACTCCTAGGTAACCAATGGAATCTCACAATATCCTTGAAAAAATATTCGTTATGTGGGTAGCATCACTGGTTTTGTGACATGATATAAAATGTGTCATCATTGAAAAATTTTCAACCACCACAAAGATTGAATCATTTCCCCTCCAAGTTCTTGGTAATCCCAGAACAAAATCCATACTTACAACATCTCATGGCCTGTCTAGAATAGACAATGGTTGATACAATCATGTGTTCTATTTCTTTCCTTTATCATATTGGAAAAATTTTCATCTGTCCATGAACTTCTTCACATTAGACCTCATACATATACAATAGTATGAAGAACTCAAATGCGCATATGTTTTATCATGGCCAAAGTGTCCAACCAATCCTCCATTATTTTTCTCCTTTAACAAATTGTCCCTCGTTTAGAATCTTGGAATACACAATCAGCTTCCTTTGAATAATATTCCTTCTTGGATCATATACTCCATCCATTGATGTCTATCCCTCAAAAAAGTATTTTCACATGCTTCGTAAGCTTTCTTGAAGTCTGGTTCTTCCTTGTACATCTCCTTGAGGTGTTCAAATCCCAAAGTCTCTACTTGGAATTCCTGCAAGATTAAACATCTCATCCACAAAGAATCTGCAACTTTTTTAACACTCCCATTAATATGCTTAATGAAAAAAGTAAAATTATGCATGAATTTTACCCATTTGGCATGTCTTTGGTTCAATTTCTCTTGTCTAGTTATGAACTGCAAAGAATGATTGTCATTATACCAAATAAACTCCGTTGGCATGAGATAATGTCTCCATTTTTTCAAAGCTTGAATTATAGCATAAAATCCCTTGTCATATGTCGAATACTTCTTCTTGGCATCATTAAGTTTCTCACTGAAATAAGCAACATGCTTATCATATTGACTTAAAACTGCGCCAATGGCTACTCCACTTGCTTAACATTTGACCTGGAAAGTATTCCTAAAATCTGGCAAAACCAAAATAGGTTGTTTTGTTATCTTTTCTTTCAACACTCTAAATCCTTTCTCAGTTTTTTTTTTCCAGTCAAAAGATCCATGTTCCTTCTTTATAGTATCTAGTATGGGTGCACAAATACTACTGAAATTTCTAATGAACTTTCTGTAAAATCTCGCTAACCCATGAAAACTTCTTACTTCAAACACACTTCTTAGAGAAGGCCACTCTCTTATAGCCCTCACCTTTTTTGGGTCCATCTTCAATTCATTTGAAGAGATTATGAATCCCAAATACACAGGTTTTGTCTTTATAAAAGAACATTTCTTCAAATTCACCAACATCTTTTCTCGCTGCAACCTTCTCAACACCATCTTCAAGTGTCTTAAATGCTCCTCTTCAGTCCTACTAAAAACTAGAATATCATCCAAATAAAAATCACAAACTTCCCAATGAAATCTTTAAGCACTTCATTCATTAACCTCATGAACGTACTTGGTGCATTCGTTAAGCCAAACGACATAACAAGACACTCATACAATCCTTCATTTGTTTTGAATGTTGTTTTCCATTCATATCCATCTCTCATTCTTATATGATGATAACCACTTTTCAATTATATCTTGGAAAAATAACTAGATCCACTCAAACAATCCATTAAATCATTCATTCTAGGTAAAGGAAATCTATTCCTAACGGTTGTCTTGTTGATGGCTCTAGAATTTGTGCACATTCTACAACCTCCATCCTTCTTTGGACTCAACACAGTTGGTACTGCACACCGGCTCAAGCTTTATCTGATCAAACTTTTATCCAACAACTCTTGGACCTACTCCTTGACCTATTCATTCTCCCGAGGGGTCAATATGTATGTTTCTTTGTTCAGAAAACTTGCTCCTGGAATAAGGTCATTATGGTGAATGATACTCCTGATGGGCGGTAAAGTATGAGCTAACTCATCCACGACAATTTCAACAAATTCATCCAATAATTCCTAAAAATTCATAGAAAAATTATTCATAGAAGTGCTTGTAAGGATGACTCTTGGATTACCTATAATAGGAAACTGCATCTCCTGCTCTTTCTTGACTTATTTCAAGAGCTCCATCCACTTATGAGAAGTATACTAGGACTAGCTTCCTCTTTGTCTCCCTTATCTTCTAATGGAAACAACATATGCTTACACCCATTTTTCTCAAGGGTATAAGTATTCTTCCTCCTATCATGTATGACATTCCTATCATATTTCCAGAGTCTCCCCAACAAAACATGACAAACATCCATAGGTATGAAATCACATAAAATTTCATCTCTATAACCACCTGTTTTAAACTCAACTTTACATTGTTGACTTACCATGACTTGATGTCCTTTCTGCAACCACAACACCCTGTACGGATTTGGATGTGTTGTTGTTTCAAACCTTAAATTTTCCACCATCTCTATGGATACCAAGTTGTCAGTACTCCCACTGTCTATGATCATCTTGCATACTCTGTCTCTGGTTTTGCAAGCAGTTCTGAATAAATTGTTCCTCTGGACTGGTTCTCATACCTCTTTTTCTGGATTTACGAGAGCTTTCCTCATCATGAGTGATATTCCCTCTTTAAATTCTTCTACTTTCATCTCTATCTCCACATTCCTTTGTTGCGCCTCAGAAATGTGAGCTTCTTTAAACCCCACGTTCTTCTTTTTAGGACATTCCCAAGACATGTTCCATGTTTTCCCACAATATAACACTTCACTTCTCCTCCTCTACCTCTTCCTCTACCTCTGGGAAAAGGATTTCTTCCTCTAGAGTATCCTCCTCTAGAACTTTCACCTCTCTCTATGTGACTGTTACATCTTCCAACTTCTCCCATGAATTTCTAGAACTTCTCTCTAATGATTCATGTTCCTCTGCTAGGACTCTTTCCCCTGTTCCTCTGACTCTACTTCCTTGTCATTTTTTCTTCTGCCTTCAGGGATACCTGATAAGCATATTCTACCATCATCATTGTCATAATATTAATCTCATCCTATATTTCATACCTCAATCCATTTATATACCTAGCAACTTTCTCTTCGTCATTCTCCCTATTTCCTACTCTTATATTCAACTTATAAAACTCTTCAGTATACTCCTTCACCGACAAACCTTTATGTCTCAGATTATGCAACTTTCTAAACAGATTCAGTTGATAATCCTTGGGAATGAATTTAGCCTTGATCTTAGCTACCATTCTATCCCAACTCTTAATCTTGGTCTTACCTTTCCTCCTTCTGTCAGCATGCAACTCGTCCCACCATAAAGTTTCATGTCCCTTCAATATGGTCATTGCATGCTTTACCTTCTTCTCATCATCAATCTCCTCATAGCCAAAGTACTTATCTAAAGAACTTATCCAGTCAAGCAATTATTCTATGTTAAAATTACCTTCATACATCAGAACTTCCATCTTTTCTCTGGTTCCCATCTTGACAACAACTCTCAACAATCACTCTTTTGTTGCTTGTTCTCCTACAACTTCTTCTTCTACTTATATATATTCACTTTCATCTTTACTGACATCACCAGCATCTGGTGCTCTCCTTTGTGTTGTTTCCATGGCATCCAACCTTGCACGAAGTTGTCTCATTTTTTCCTTCATGGCTGCATTGACCACAAGTCTGTCCCTGCATCTTATTGGTGGCATGATTCCAAATTTTCCTTTCAGATAGCTTATTCCAATGATATGATACCACTTGATGGTATCAGATAAAATAGTTTATGTTCTATGATACCACTTGATGGTATCAGATAAAATAGTTTATGTGCTATGATACCACTTGATGGTATCATAGAAAATTTGACTTAGTCTCTGATAAAAATCAAGCTCTGATACCACTTGATGCAAACCCCCTTGGGGTTCGCGCGACCTCCTGGTCTAGGATCAATTTATATAGGAGAAGCTACTCGCAGGTCCCCACAGAACCCTTGGAATCCTATCCACATGCATTTTCTCCTCTACCTACGCAAAAATTCAGGTCTGTGAGGGTCTTTTTACTCCAGCGGAGTCTTCACGTGACCTCGAGCCAAAACATGGGGCTTAAAGTTTTGAAAACGACAACTTTGGCACTCCAGAGCTTCGGGCTTCAGGATTTTTTTCCTCAATACCTTCCAAAACATCCAAACGTTGAAATCGAGAAATCCTGGAGGGTCCAGCTATCAACGGTCCACACTTCTCCAACAACCAATGGTTGTGATCTGTTCCATAACTCCAGGCTTCAGGACCTATAGCTCCTAGACACCACTAGACTCTCGAATCGTCGAGCGTTGAAGTGGCGAAGGGAAGAGATCCACGGTCCATGTTCACTTGTCAATGGATAACCAAGATTGACTCTGGGCTTCGGGGATTTTCACACCATACCACTTTTCACTCACAATATTCTGGATAGTTGGACTTCCAAATACCCAATGATCTGTGAACATGTGTACCTCATAGCCAACGATCCAGATTAACTCCGGGATTTGGGACTTCAAGGAATTTTCCTCCTTTGCAACAAACATTAAAAAATTGTTGGAACGATGAAGTCCGAAGGACTTAGGGGGTTAACGCTAGCGCTTATTTCCTTTAATCTTAGGGTTGTGAGGGATTCTTATACCTCACAAACAGATCTCGTCCGTCCACTGTGGAACAAAGAGATTTATTTTCCTTAAATTTTTTCTTGCTTGAAGGACTTAGATTATGGCACACACATTGTGCTTCCCTCCTGAGTTTTTTTCTCAAAAGACTCAAACCGTTGTGCACACTTTGCGCTTCACTTACAGTCTAGCACTTATACTGTTCTCTCCTTTTGCACTCCTTGCATAGGCTTTGTGCACTCTTGCGCTATCTCTCCTCTTAGATTCTTCAACACTTAACAAAGTGTTGACTCTGTGCATGCTTTGTACCAATCTCCTCTCTGATCTTTTATACTCCTATGAGTATAGGCGCACTCCTTGCACTCACTCCACATAAACTTATACAATCTCTCCTGAGATTCTAAACCTGTAGCAGTTCATCCTCTGCACCCCTTGCGTGGTCACTGTGCACTCCTTGCACCGAGATTTCAGAAGAGAAACAATTGAAACTTAAATAAGCATTAAGGATTCATCTAATAATCCATATAGATGCACACACACACATAAAAAATAGAGACCAATAACAAAGTATTTACCTAGTTACTAAATGACAAGCAAGCTCATAAATATGAAGGAAATTATCTTATTCTATATTCCTTCAGAAAATATTTACAAGGAGTTCAACAGCTCTCTGCAACTTTCAACTTCTTCTTTCAACGATTACAACAACCTCTTTTTGGAATAGATTACATTGATTTATACATGGGGGGCTTCTCGAGCCTTCCCTCCAGACTCTCTTAGTTCTTTCATATCATAATTAAAACCATCCTAACACTAAGCTTATTACAATAAATGAGATATTACAATCTAGATATGAGTTGGTGCTCAAAAGGTGTACAATCCTATAGGTATTAAAAGCAAATGCATTCCCCTAGATCACATACAATGGCTCAAGCTTCAATATCTTATGGTATCTTTAATTACAATGCTTTCAAAAATTAAAGTGACGCGCCCTCCCTGGAATCCAAACCAGTTAAGTGCGTTATGCTAGATGTTGAGTCGTCTTCCACCTTACCTTATTAAATGATGATGATTATGTGCATGCATCAATGCACTTCATGTAGCTCATCTGAGAGATCATCAATGGTTGTAATGGGAAATTTTTCTTTGACTATAAAATTGTTAATAGCTCAAAAGTTCAGACACATGTTTGAAGTTCCTTATTTTCTAAGAACTATGACAACCACAGAAGAGTATAAGATGGTATTGGGACAAATGATACCAACAACTAATATCTCTTGCATAATATTTTCATTTTAATTCTTTTGGAAAAAATAATGATGATACCTGTGTATATTAGGTGGTAGGATATTTGAAAGTAGTGGAATGATATGATCACGCTCTCCATTTTAGGGTGGTAATCCTTAGGGAATTTAATATACTTGTTGGTGTCTAAGACTAACTTCAAATCTAGATGAGCTAGATGAAAATCATCCTCAAAGGCTTGTATAGCAAGGAATTGTGCAATAATTATAGAATGACCCATTTTCAAAATGTTTTCCATACGGTGGGAGTTGATTATTTCTAGAAAGATTACTTTGATACATTTAAGCATGTATGAATTTCCATCCTTCTAAAAACTCATGTATAATTCTAGTAAATCCATGGTTATGGGGCCTAATGTTCTCATCCATTCAACACCCAAAACAATATCAAAGCCACGCCTTTCAATGAAAAACATGTGATTGTTCAAGGAATAATCAACAATGTGAAGTTTCACATTTTCACATCACCACCACATTTCATATATCCCAGATTACTTATTATAATCGAATCAAGACATAGGCTTACTTACATATTAAGGGATGACATATTGGTTTTCATTGTGCTAACTCACAAAGAGAGAGACTAAACCATTTTCTTTACTTCATCAATGGCTATCATGTTGTGGGTGTTTTTCATGGAATCAATGGGTCAACTAAATGACGTATCCAAGAGATAGCACAACAATATCAGTTTCCTAAAAGGAATTTTCGGAGAGGGGGAACAAGCAATGGTACTGGAGGGTCCACAAGAAAATATTTATTGAAAAGTGACACCATGGTGATCAATGTCCTGTAAGTATTTTCATTATCTAAGTCTTTTATTGGAGGGCCCCAGACTTAATCCAAATAGATTATTATTACTACACTAATGAAATTCCCAAATTATTGATATTGTAATTTATGTAGTAATTTTGTTTACTGTACTATGAAAAGTAATGTTTGCATGAACAAGCCAGGATTTGTAGATTCCTAAGAACAAAAGAGTATCAAGTCCTATAGCTCTATGATATACCAAAGGGTTTCCAACAATAGTACTTGGGTGAATATTTCATGTCACCAACTAAGGAGGATAGATTGTACCCTTAGACATACTACCTAATTCCCTTGTACTCTAATCCCCCCATTGTAAACTCAATCACTTATGGAAGTTTGTTTCCCATAGATATTTCCATGCATACTCTTGTACATGAGTAGACATTGCCCATAGGGTCAAATTTATATTTATATCTCCCAATCACACTTCAATTACTAATAAGGTGGAGATGTCCCAAAGAATGACAAGGATAAATAAGAGCCTAACCCACGCATGGATTGGAGTTAGGATATCTTCTTCTAGGTTGAATTCTAGGGACCATTTGTTCAACTAGAAATTGTTGGACCCCAAAATCCAAACGCCTCCCTAAAAGACATGGTTCTTGTCTTCTTTGCTTTGGAACAAGGTGTGGAAATATTTCCCACAATAGTAGAGCTTAATGTTGCTTAAAATTATTGGAACCCATAATTCATGAAGCCACCTATACAAGGTTTTTGGAGATGTCCATGCTCTTGTGAATTTCCCTACCAAAGTATATATATTGAATAGAAACATAATGCCTTGTGGGTCTCCCAAAAAAATATTTAAATAAGGAATATGATCGATTCTCTTAACAAATCTTTTCCCTGGAGAGTTATTTAGACTCTCTTAGTTGTATGTTGCATCAATGGGGGCCTTGAAAGCTCTAGCTACAACATTGTAAAGGAGGGTTAACTTGATAACCAAAGTAAGAAGAGAGTTGATGTTCTCCCAGGTGCATAATGGTGAAAGACAAATCATTAGAAACAAAGAAGCAAACCCTTATGTCTATAAATCAAAGAATATGTGTGTTTGCTTCAACTACTTGTTGGCCCCCCAATAGTCCCCCCTTGAATTTTTTGTAAAAATTCAAGGAGACCCCCTTGACCATTCAAAAATATCACTTTCATGACATCTGACTATGTCTTACTTGATTCGAGAAGATAATTTTGTGGATTAATTTGGTGTGATAGATGGCTTGTAATGTAATAAATTCACAAAATTGTATCGACTGGATTTTTGGTTTTTTGATAGTCCTTTTATCATTTTCTGTTTTTTTCTTATTTGAGCGGTTTGTTTTGAATTGTGTGAATATTTTGTGATTTAAATGTTTGCACTAGACATTATTATGTTGAATATGCTAACTATCGAAAGTGACTTTAATATTGGTTCTTCATTCTTATATCGATTATTTTGAATTTGGAATTTCTTGATTTTCAACATGAAAATTCAAAACAAGAGTATGAAGGATTTTGTGATGTCTTTCAATCATTAGCAGATGGTTTCATAACATGTTTTTATTTCCAAGTCTTCTATGTTGGTTAATGAATGAAAAATCTCGTTATCATCATGATTCGACAATGGAATCCAAAAATAGATTTATTATTACTTTTATACACTTGTTCTTGTTTTCCTAAAACTATTTGATGATATTTTAAAAGGGAATGATCTCATTTGAGCATGGGCTAGAGAAATAGATTTCGATGAATAATCAAGACATGATTTGCTTTGGTCTTAGTCTTAATGGTCATAATCCTTATCGTGACTTAAAACTATGAACAATGGTTAACTTTTCTTTATGTATTTGGATCTTTCGTTTGAATTACATGACATTACAAAGGTCAACACTATAAAAGTTCTTGTTACTATCATGTCATGGTTTTCAATTCATTATTGTCATTACTTGGTCATTATGCAAAGTTCTTTACAATTAATTGTTTTAACGATCATTATAAATAACCACGTAATTCGAAAAACTGAATTGATTACATGTTACACTATGTTTAAGACATGAGTCTAATAAAACAATTGAGAATTGCATTGTTTACCATCAATTAAATGGAAAAGTGGCCAAAGAGTTGTCGAGTGATTTAGCCATTCATTTTTGTACACTTGTTTATAGTTTGTTTGTAAAATAAGCATAGATATGAGTTTACTTTTTCTTTTCTTTTTTTAAACAAATGATATTATATTAATAATTAAATATTTGATTTAAAACAATACATAATGGAACATTCCAATGTTATTATCAAATATTTTAGTTATTATTAGGGTTTGATTTTTTTAGCATGAAAGGCGTTTAAATTATTTGTTTGATTTTGTTTGTTATTATTATTAATTGTTTTGATTGTTTTGTCTACAAGATCTCATACTCCAGATCATGGAAGAGAGTTGGAATTGCTTGTGTTTGGGAGAATAGTTGCTAAAGGATTAAAATGAGAAAACTAAAAAATCACTTCACTTCTCAGGAGGCGAAATCAAATCTTCATTTCTTGGAGAACGGTAACGAATTTACGAAAACGCTCGAAAACCCATTTGTAGAACGGAGTGTTTTACCTTGCTCACTAGGATTTTCTCTAGAAATGTGACATCGACGCCCTCCCTCCACAACCCGCAGGTTGGAAGGTCCACGTCAACATAGGATCTTTCCTCTACCATGGCCGGAAGAACTCTAAACAGCTCTTCTATTTCCCTATCGGGAAATCTACACCCACAGCAACTCTCACGGGATCCCCTCTTTACACTTGGGAGATCAGGCTTTGCAACTTCGCGAATCTAGTGGTCGAGCGTTGGTCTCTCGAATCCCCGAAACCCGACAACAATCAACACTGACCTTTCCCTTTTCTTTTTGGGATTTTCCCTATCGCAATTTCGGCAATCGCGATGTCGAGAAACTTGTCCTTACGATTCTCGAATCCTGATTTGTCGAAACTCTGATACACACGTGAGCTTTGACTTTTCAACGGTCCTTCACTTCATCGACATTTCGGACTTCACAATATCATGAATCCTCAATGCAAAGTTTTCGGGACTTCACCTTCCACGAAAACCTGAAATAGCATGCCACCTGTCCACTCGCCGACTCCTCTGTGGCCCACACTATCCTTTGGCTGTCGGAATATCGTGTTTCATGATATCGCGATTCCTGTTGCAAGACTTACGGAACTTCAACCCACGAAATCCCGATACAGGTATCCACGTGTAAATCTGACGGTCCTTATGACTCGAATCTACGGTCCTGCCCCTCCTGAGCTTAGAACCTTTAGGGAATACTCGTCGTATCTCCCCTACTCCTCTGTGAGATCTAACAACTCACAGAAATTAGCGGATTCTCCTCAGATAATTTCGATCGTTCATTCTTCCTTAACAATTTCTGAAAATGACCCAAGTTTTCTTCCTTGAAAACTTGTTCGCCCGCACGTAAACTTGTGACGCCTGCTAAACACTCCATGGCGCGACCTTCCTATGCTCCTCTTCGACGATTTCTCGAAGGTTCTATACCTCCTAAGCTTTCCCTCAACGTCGAGTCTTAAAGAATAATCTTGCGCGCACTCCTTGCGGAAACCTTCAAACACTCCTAAGTGTTTGAATTTTCTTCGACCCTGCGCACCCCTGCAGCAGCAGTCTTTAAATTCTTCTCTCGGGTTCGCAACCTTGAGACTTCACTCGGCCTACGCACTCCTTGCACAGCTCCTATGCCTGTCTACATTTCTGCGTGTATGAGAACAAAAGGTAAACTACCTGAGCCCTTTATCAACGCACTCCTTGCGGACACTTTGACTGCACTCCTTGCAAGAACTCTTGCTCAGATAGAGAAACAATTGAAACTCATTCCTACTTCCTTTCAGACTTCAAATTCAAACATAAAATCATATACACAGCACATAAAGCAAATGTATAATAGGAAGAAAACATTCATGAGCATATCATTCAGCATCAATACATAGAGAACAAACACGAAACCATGAATTTGAATCAACCTCTTTCTATTAATCCAAATATTTGTACATGGGTGTTTTTACACAACTCTATGCATGCTCTTTCTCTTCTCAACAATGCTTCTTCAATCTAATGATACAAATACACAATGAGGGTGTCTATATCTCGTTTCCCTCTTGCACTCTAAAACTGTCTAATCTAGAATTAAATTCCATCTACCTGCATTAACTACTATAAATGCCTTCTACCTACTAAGGACGAGAGAAAATCGCTCAAGGTCCATTTACATTATACAAGTGTGCTTCTTCTTAATGACTTCATTTAAGATTGTGCATCAACTTCCAGGAATTTTCAAAATTTGTGCCGGCGCTTGTCCAGCTGTCTTTTGCTTCCGCGTTGGCTCGCTTGATGTTGGTGATGCTCCTGCATCATACTCCCTGGCTTGAAAAAATTCATGGGCTCCTTTCCATGAGCTCATGCATGGTATGTCCATGCCTCTGTATCTCCGCTTCGTTCTCCCAGCTGGCATCTTCAACTGGATGGTTCTTCCACTTGACCAGATACTCAAAGTATTCTTTCCTCCTGGTTTTCTTACTCACCCTCTTGTCCAGTATGCGCTCCATATGTGGCTTATCTGCAACTAGCATCTGCTTTTTCCACTGAATCACTGGCTGCTCATATCCAGTCCCTAATTCCTCAGCTTTATACGGGTATAAATATGAGATGTTGAATATCAGAGAAATTTCGATCCCATCAGGTAATTCAATCTCATAAGCATTCGCCCCAAATTTCTTCAAGACATTACATGGCCCGATTTTCTTCATCTTCAGCTTATTATATGTTCCTCTCGGGAACCTTTCCCTTCTCAAATGTGCCAGAATCAAGTCACCAACCTTGAACTGAAGTTGTCTTCTGTGTTGATTTGCTCTATCCTTATACTCCTGTCTTGAATTCTGTAATCGCTCCTTCACCTGGTAGTGAAGTTATTTCATCACCTCTGCGAATTCTTCTGCACTAGCACTCCTAGTCACAGTCTGTTCTGAATCCCTCAGCTCAGAAATTCCTCTCGGCTGCATGCCATAGACAACCTGAAATGGACTTTTCCCTGTGCTCCTATTAACTGAGTCGTTATAAGCAAACTCTGCCTGTGGTAATATGTGGTCCCACTGGCTGTGGTGTTTTGTCACCAAGCTTCTTAGCAAGTCTCCCAGAATTCTGTTTACCACTTCTGTCTGTCCATCCGGCTGAGGATGATAGGCTGAACTAAATGACAAGTTAGTTCCCAGCTTCTTCCATAAGGTCCTCCAAAAATTCCCTATGAACTTTGTATCTCGATCCGAAACTATACTCCTTGGAAAACCATGAAGTCGAATGACCTCTTTGAAAAACAGATTCGCTATGTGAGTTGCGTCACTAATCTTCTGACATGGAATGAAGTGTGCCATCTTGGAAAATCTATCCACCACCACAAAGATTGAATCAAAACCTCTTTGTGTTCTTGGCAACCCCAATACAAAATCCATGCTAATTTCATCCCACGGCCTTTCTAGTATGGGCAATGGTTGATAAAACCCCGCATTATGCTTCCTTCCCTTCGAATGCTCGCAAATTCTGCATCTATCCACGAATCTCTTGACATCTGCTCACATTCACGGCCAAAAATATGACTCATTCAACTTTGTGAACGTCTTGTCGTGACCAAAGTGTCCTGCTAATCCTCCACTGTGTTTCTCCTTCAGCAGATTCTCCCTCATGGAGCATTTTGGAATACACAGTTGATTACCCTTAAACAGTAATCCTTCTTGGATCATGTATTCTATCCATTGGCTTTTATCTCTGAGAATTGGATTCTCAACTGCTTTATGCGCCTCTTTAAAATCCTGATCATCTATGTACATGTCCCTGAGATCATCAAAACCCAACATTTTGACTTTGAACTCCTACAACAGCAAACACTTCATGCTCAAAGCATCAGCAACTTTGTTAGCAGTACCATAAATATGTTTAATCACAAATGTGAAATTCTGCATATACTCAACCCATTTGACATGTTTCTGATTCAACTTCTCCTGTTGAGTCACAAACTGCAATGCATGATTGTCACTGTACAAGACAAACTCTTTCGGGATCAAGTAATGCCTCCATTTCTTCAATGCTTGTATGATAGCATAAAAC
>ML796118.1:4033-54334 GCA_009831015.1 Picea engelmannii | reverse complement strand
TCAATTATTATCACATGAATTTGGAGACTTATTCTTCAAAACTAATATCTAAAATAACAAATTTTTAACATAATAAACACTTAATAACCATTCAATTTTATAATAATTTTGTAAAATTAAATAAATATTTATAATGGTTTTGTAAAATTAAATAAATATTAATGTGGAACAAAATTAAAGCATAAAAATATAAAACTATAAAAATCATATAAATATCAATTACAAATTAAATACATAGTACCAAAGCATAACACAATATAAAAACAATTATAAAATGCTAGAACATTGAATAAAATAACTTTAATGACTAATATTTACAATGCCTTGATTTGCATGTTCCTCTTACTATATCTTTTTTCCAAAAATAAAATTTCTCCATTATATTAGTAATATAACTATTACATCTCACGGATCACATGAACTGTCCAGTCCATAATACTAAGTCATTACAAAAAAACATCAACAAGAGTAGCAAGATTACATCTCAAAAGATCAAAGATTCAAAACATGACAGGGGACGAATATAAAACTAGCAAAATATTGAGAAAAGACAATGTTAAAAGAGGGAGATGTGTTCTATATGGCCCTCAATGCCATTTTCCCAGCTGAAAAAGGTGATCCTGCCTTCAGGTTCCATAAAAGACTTCTTTGAAAGAATGTCAGCATCATTGTTGTGTGCCCTGTAGATATGATGGAAGCTTATATCCTAAAAAAAATTATAAGGCCCAGAACTTTTCCCTTCCAACCTTCTATGGCACACGCTTGCAATCTGCCTCTATTATTTAACCAGTCTATGACCACCTTTGAATCTCCAAGGTGCTACAAATTTGTATAAGAAAGGTGTTGTGCCACAGTCAGCGATGCCCATACACCAAAAATCTATGCTTTTGTATTTGTGCCTTGACCACAATTCATTAACCATTTGGTAACACTGTAACCATGTGTTTTTAGATATCCACCTGTGCCACATATATTCCCATCTGCGCTAACTACCCCATCTCTGCCAAGTTGTGATGGTGAAGCAGCACGAGATAACAAGATGGTTTATGTCTTCAGAAGAACAATTAAAAAGTGTGCATCGACTGGGACCTTCCCATCCTTTCCTTTGAAGTGTCTCCCAAGTGATAATCTTCCCCTCAATAGTCATCCAAGTAAATAATTTAATTTTTTGTTGAATTTCCCATTTCCAAATGCCATGCCTCCATCATGTTATAACATTGATGTCATGTGTGTTATGAAAATCCAGATAAACATTTTTTATTGTTAGAATACCATAGTGGTCTCCTCCCATCCACATCAACTTGTCATTATCGTTCCCAATGGAGACACCAAAGCTAATAAGTGATTTTCTAAATCGATCCCACTCCTTTGCCAGCGGGCCAAACAGGTGCAACTCTGAATAACTATACCAGGTGGGTGAGTGCCCAGAACGAACCTCACTTTTCCAAGCCTATGAGAGAACGAAGATCTTTTTTTTCTTTAAGATTGTAATCAATTCCAGCAAGAGGAAAGAGATTTCATCCAGCCCCATAATTTTATCAATGTCCACTGTCGCTAGATGGCCTGCCCTCGAAAGCCAGCTAAGCCAATGGGTAATCAAGTGTATTGATTTTAAAATACCACCCCAAATCTTGGAAACTAACGACGGAGAAAAAGAAGGGGATCTGAGCCAGTTAATGACCGTGTAGGATGAGAGGTACTTGTCCTTTATTACGTCATGCCAGATGCCCATGCCCATAAGAACCCTCAAAGGTGTATTTTCAGCTAGAGACTTTCTGAAGAGAAAAATATTATGAAAGCCCCAGCCTCCATGGCTCTTTGGTTTGGCTAGAGACATCCAATTGCACAAATGTAGGTGTGGAAATTTCATGTTCCCTCTCCAGAGGAAGTTATACATAAGACTCTTGATCTTGTTTAACACGGAACAAGGGATGATGTCCAAGGACAGCCAGTAAACTGACATACTTTCCAGAGTCGACTTAACTAAGATGAAACTTCCACCCGGGGATAGCCACCTGTTACACCATAGATCAATTTTATTTTCCAATTTAGACAAAATCCAGTCCCAGTCTGTATTTCTATGGGGGACAGTCAACATATGGAATCTGAGGTATCTGAAACCTGTGTAAAGTGATGAAAAATTGTAACTAAGAATATCCTAAAATGGTGCTAGTTCAGATTCTGATAATCTGGCAAAGAGAGCACTTGATTTTTGAACATTAACCTTTAACCCAGAGGCATTACAGAAAAATTTGATAATATCTTCGATTTCTATCCACTCATTTAAAGATGCATTTGTCATAATCAATATATCATCCACAAATAAGATGTGTATAATCCTTATCAACCTGGATACTTTAATACCTGATATCTTCCCCACTGCCTTGCTATCTTTTAGAAGCAAACTAAGTCCTTCTAATAACAAGATAAATAATAACGGGGATAATGGACAGCCTTGTTGTATGCCCCGGTCGCTCCTGAAGAATTCGGTTGGTTCCCCGTTCACTAAGATTGCAAAAGAAGAAGAGGTAATACAACTCATTATCCAATTGGAGACTTGAACATCGAAACCTGTTTGTATCAAAATCAACCTCAAAGTATCCCAGTTAACACAATCATATGCTTTTTGTAAGTCTAGCTTCAGGATTATAGATTTGTAATTCTTCTTCTGGATGCTATGAAGACATACGTGAGTTGTGTTGATGGCGTCCTGTATCTGTTAGCCTTTTAGGAACCCAAGTTGTTTTGTAGAGATGAAGTTGGATAGGATGGGATTGATACGACTTGCAATTATTTTAGAAATTAATTTGTAAACAAGATTGCAAACAGAGATGGGCCTGTAGTCATTGAAGGTGGTCAGCTTGTTTGACTTTGGAATGAGCACAATGAAAGTAGATTTGGGACTTCCAATTACCTGTCCCTTTGTTCTAGATTCCTCCACCATTTCCAACAGATCATTCCCCACAAGGTCGAAAAAGGCGATGAAAAACTCCACGGTCCATCCATCGGGACCTGGGCTCTTATCTTTATTAAAAGAAAGAAGCACTTTCCTAATTAACTCTTCTAAGTTGACAAGACGAGCTAGAGTGTTTGTATCTAAATCTGTTACCATGCGAGGAAATAGCCTAGCCAGTTTGCATTGATCCAAGGATAAATGTTGTCCCTGCGCTTTGAAAAAATTGCTAAAATACCTCACGACCTCTGCTTTTATATTCTTCTGGCCTGTGTGTTGTTGCCCGAAGGAGTCTTCGATTTCCCATATGTGTTTTCTATTTCTCCTAAAGCTGGCGAACTGGTGAAAAAACTTTGTGTTTTGATTGCCGCCCTTAATCCAAATAGCTCTGTTGCACTGCCTCCATAACTCTTATTTTGCTCTAATAAGGTTGTTGCGATCCTGTTCTAAGCCAATTAATACTTTTTTTTTTCTGTTGTTAATTCACCACTAACCTGATGAATTAAAATCTCATTTATATCGAATTCCAATTGTTCCATTTTCAACAAACTAATCATGTTCTTTTCACTGATCCAAAGCTTGGTCCTTTTTTTAATTCCTTTAGTTTCTAGATGATTCTGCATTGTTTACCTCCTTCAGAAAGAAACTGTGGATCTGACCAGGTCTCGTGTACAAGGGAAATATAGTCTTTATATGTAAGCCAGTGAGGATTGAGCTTAAAGGGGTAGGGTCTATAACTTGGCACGATCTCTAAATGTAATAGAATAGGGGCGTGATCGGATAGATATGGGTATTCCACCCAGGAGCGGTGTATACCAACTTCTGAAAGAAGCTCTTCCGAAACATAGAACCTGTCCAAACGCTTAGCTATAGAGCTAGACCTTTGGTGGTCATTTATCTAGGTAGGGACGATAGTGTCCGGTTGCACATCAACCAAATGATTGTTTTGGAAAAATGCTTTGAAAAAATCAGATAGTGGCCGAGACTGTGCCTACCCACCCCATATTTCACTAGGAGAAACGATGAAATTCATGTCTCCAGCTAAGATTAGATTTTTATGTAACAGAATGTCGCTTTCCTCTACCATGTTCCAGAAAATCCTCCTCTCCGCACAAGGTCCATAAGTATTTAGAATAAGCATTTCTCTCTTATTTTCAATGCAATAACCTGTCAATAATATGCCACCAATAGAAAGATAAGGTACAAGATCAAATTTGGCAGGGCCCCATGCAACCATGAGCCCTCTGGAGGTCCCAACAGAGTTAATCGCACAGACAACCCATCATGGCCAAAGGCCATGCATGTATGATCTCGCTTTTTGTTTAGGGACCAGGGTTTCTTGTAATAAAATGACATCTGTATGAGTCTTGTCAAAAAGGCATCTCACAAAGGTAGTTTTAAGGGGGCCTCCCACCCCTTGAAGATTGAGAGAAAGAAAAATAATTATCTAGCCCTTGCAAGGGCCTTCACTGCTCTAAGTGCCCCACCTTCTATGGAAGGAGAAACAAAATCAGGTTGATGAGAAGAAGAGGGAGTGGCCTTCTTCCTGGCACTACGGGTTTTAATGGTGAGTATTCTATTCCCAAGCCACATGACCAGGCATATTCTTTTCCTGTGTTTGAAATAATCGGACGAGAAGTGTTGGCAGAACCATCTAGTGGTAGTTTTTTATACACTGACTTAACCAAGTATGCCTGCAGAGGGATAGTGGAGGAGTGGTCCCGCAGGTAAGGTAAAATGTATTCAAGATCCTCGTTTAAGGATGAGTCTATTTCCATAGATTCTTGATAACCACGAAGAGTGGCAGAAGATTCGGGATGGATAACAGGTGAAATGGGGGGGGTGGGGGGGGGGATAGAAGGTTGAGTGAAATCATGTGCTAGTGAGGATTCGATAGGAGTAGAAGGGATTACTATGGGAAGCGAAAACCTATGAGAGTCAAGTGCGGAAAGGGTTGGTAGTGAAAAACTCTCGGCCTTTTTTGTCTTTTGTAAAAGGGTGTTGTTATCTGTATACCCAACACCCGTCGAAACCCCCTCCATGGGTCCCCCCTCAAAAGTTGTATTCTCCTTCAACCAATCTGAAGCATCCAAAACCTCCTTTTCCAAAAAAGTTAAAGTAGAAAAAAACGAAGGGCAATGTGTATGTAGCTTACCCGAAATCGTAACTGAAGGAGTGGGAGGATTGGACAACTCCGACAGGAACTGGAAAGCTTTGAAAACATTACATTTTGTTTCTGACGACGGTTTTTATGATATCTCTTGTTTTTCTTTGTCTTCAGAATCTTTCAGAGAGCTCCAACTGAAGAAATATTGTCGAAGGTGGTCAGTCTTGTGACAAAGGCTGCACCGGAAGGGGATGCCAAGGTAATCAAGACGTTGGATGGCTTTCCTACCACGCCAGTCTATCTCAAGCACTTCCGGTAATCCATGGTGAATATTCATATCGACTAGCACGTGGGTCACTTTCCTGTTTGTAGAAACTAAATTTCCATTATCTACAAAGATATATGTACCCAGAGTGTTGCCTATAGCCCTAAGCACAGGTTCATTCCACAAGTGTATGGTAAGGCCTGAGAGGAGCACCCACAGGTGGCATTGTTGAAAATATTCAATGGTCAAGTTGAACGCTACACACCACTTCTTAATCATGAGGCTACTACCTCCCATAATCCACCTCTATTCTAAAAGCTTGGTTTGGTCCTTTGGAGTCCTACAAATGAAGCCAAGCCAACCTCTGGTCAAGTGGAGAACTTTTGGCGCGTATCCCAGAAGAGGAAACCAATGGGTTTGGACCCATTCCTATATAGGATTATCACTTAGAAAATGGTAGGATATCCTTCCAACAAGACCGCAGAGGGTGAGTCGATCTGCCTCTTCTAAACTGACATCTGATCCCAACACCATTTTTCGGTGCGTCTTAACAGGTTTCCACAGCCTTCTATAGTTACAAGGTTTCCTAGAGGGGCGGGTAACCTTTGTGTATGTGGGTTGTGAAGCCTTTACACCGTTTGTAACATCTCTTTTGGCAACATAAAGAAACTTAGAGGATTTACAAGACGAGTGGTTTAGACCATGCAATGAGGGGAAGGGAAACTGGGTAAACCGTTAGAGGAAGAAGGAGGGGGGGAAGTCCCATCTGGAAGACTGCAATTTAAGGAGGGTGTGCCATTGTTTAGGGCATCTACCTCAGCGAAAAGACCCGATTGTTGCCACAATACCTCATCTGTAGGTTTCATTAAGGCAGCTACGTGATGGTTTATGTCATCCGATTCTGGTGGGTGAGAGGATCCTCACCACCTAGGTTCCATCAAATTTTGCGTGCCATAGGTCAACCCAAGAACATTCCAACGTAGGTATGTGGAAGAGTGCCCTGCCTAGGAACCATGAGCTATTAATGGTAAATAAAAGCGTGACAGAAAGTGGGAGAGTTATGATGATAGTGGGTCCGGCCCCTAGCATGGAAAAAACAGTGAGAAGTGGCTAAAAAGGAGAGAAAGGAAGTGGGAACTGGAACCTAGAGTAGTGTAACCAGTAGTAAAACTTACCAAACCCCAGGAAGGATACAAGAGAGAGAGATACGTATTAAGGAAACTACGCGACTGTAACCTGGAAAAATTGTTCCGCCATTTTTATGTTTGAAAAGATGTAACTCTCACCATTGGCCCTCCATTCATCAATTTGTTAACCCCGTATGTTCCTCTTAGTATATCTTAAACAAAGGAGTAATAAGTATAGTTATTTTTCCATGTGGAACTTCATGGCTGCCCTTTAAAACTTTATGACAAGTTGTTAGATACGAGAGATCTTTCTATTATGAAATGAATTTTTAATATAAAAAGATTTTATTGCAAAAAGATAGCATATTACATTACAAGTTAAAAATGGCCAGAAATGGTCACATCAAAGTGTTCCATTCCATTATTATCACTTGAATTTGGACATTTGTTTTTCAAAATTAATATCTAAAATAATAAAGCTTTTACATCAAAGTGGTAAATTCCATTATTATCCCATGAATTTGGATATTTGTTTTTCAAATTAATATTTAAAATAATAAAAATTTTAACACGATAAATGTTTCATCAACCATTCAATTTCATAATGATTTTGTAAAATTAAATAAATTTTAATATGGAATAAAATCGATTCATAAAAATATTAAACTATGAAAATCATATCAATATTAATTACAAATTGAACCAAAGCATAACACAATATGAAAGCAACCATAAAATGTTAAAATGCTAGCATATCTAATAAAGTAACTTTAATCACCAATATTTACAAAGTCTTAATTTGCATTTGAATGTTCCTCTTTTCAATAGAAAATTCTCACCAATTATATTAATATATAATTTATTACATTTTAGATATAAGAACCTTTTGAAACAAAGGATTTCTAGTAGCTGGAAAATCATTGAAATCAAACCAATAGGCTCAATACAAAAAACCAATTAGTAACAACCATTCTCACGATAGAAACTGGTAATACAATAAAGAAAGATTCAGCATAGAATATCTAAGAAATCCAAAATATTTAAATATTTAAAAACTGCCAGAATTTCTTGCCACCATCCTACCAACACTAGAATAGGTTTAAAGATGAGATAGGACCTATTGATCCCATCTCCCAAGCGTAATAAAAAAGTAGGCCTTTTGGAGCTTGTAGCGCTTTCTTGGAAAGTTCATTGGCTTCTATATTAAATTCTCGAAAGATGTGATGGAAGTGGATTCCCTAGAATGACAAAATCAAGATCTCAGTTTTTTTTTTTCCATCCTTCAATGTCGACCGTCTGTAGCTGCCCTTTGTGATTTAACCAATCAATCACGACCTTAGATTCCCCCAAAATATGAATCCTTTGAATATTCCACTTATTTGCAAGAAGCAGAGTGGCCCAAACACCCAAGAGTTCAGCTTTTAAATTGGTCCCTATCTCGCAATTTAAATACCACCTTTGCATTGTAGAATCAGAGTGTTTAATAACACCACCAACCCCACAAGCTTCACCTCCATTGGCAGATGCTCCATCAAAACAAGCCATCAAGTTTCCTTCCAAATGAATTATAGAGCAGGAGTTTAAAGTCTTTATTTTCTAGCTCGAAATTTGAAAGTTTTGTGTGCTTGAAATCATTTTAACCACTGTCTCCACTGATGGATTTTTGTCTTCGAAAATTGCCCTGTTCCTCTCCAGCCAGATATTCCAGCAAGTGTATGCCATCATCTTGTTTGAAACAGTTTTATCCTGTGTCCACTTTGTTAGCACTAATTCTTGCAAGCAGGGTGTTTTTTCCCGATTTCAGACCCTTGATGCAGAATGCGAAGAAAAGGAGGTGTGAAAACCCATCAAATGTGTTCTAGTCCACGACCACGGCCTAAACGCCGAGTGCAACCCATAGGAGGAGTCCATTTCAGGTTTATAAATCAAGCGAACGAGCAGTCTGATTTCAACGGCAAGGATCAATTGGCAAAGCAGATCGACGGTCGGTGGGGAATCCCAGTTAGCAGAGTTGCGTCGGGATTAGTGCAATGGATAGCACCTATATTAAAAATCTGGGTCGTCCGATCCAATTGGGACAGGTGGCAGCCAGTCGGCATTTCAGGGATCGACGTTTCGGGAGACAAGGGACCTCCCATTCACTGCAGCTGAAACTGTCGATCGGCGAAATGTCGAAGGCACCTTTGGAGCCGAGCCCATGGTCCTAGCGCCAAGTCACATCAAGCGAGCCTGGGAATGAAGGTAGCCCCCTTTTAAATAACAAATGATATCTCGAAAGTTCACCTGAAGGACACGCGGCGCACATTCGCGCTTTCACAGTTTAGTCGATCGGGATTTCAAGGAAGAAGCGCATCGTGAACTCCCGGTGCAAGAAATCCCAAAAAGATCAGGACCATTGATCAAGAGGACATGTGACGCATGATCTGAGCCATGGGTGGGGCACTTCAGGATTTTCATAGTATCAGTGCTGAAGACGTAATCTTAACCGTCCGTCCAAAGGGACGTGTGGTGTGCGATCACCTCGGTATGTCAGCATTCGGGGGTTCTAAGGGTAAGAGCGTCATATCTCAAGGCCCCGAACCCCGAAGCGTCGAAAGTTCCTTTGAGGATGGGCATAGGGTCACGGCCTGTGGTCACTTGAGGGAGTTGAAAAGGTTGTACAAAGGGGGCCAAGAGTGTCAAGTTGGGTTTCAGAAGGGGAGCACCGTGTTCTCCAAATGCCGGTTCGACTTGATCTCAATCCTGATACCTGCTTGGAACGAATGAAGAAGAAAGAGAGGGTGGTTGAAAACCTCGCCTCACTCATTAATTGCAAGGTATGGAGGTCCCGACAGGAAATCCGCCCAAGGTGGTCCTCTGTACTGGCTTTTCCCACAGAAGCCATGCCAAGTCCTCGACTCCCCAGAGAAGTTTGCACACGCTAATTCACCATTTAAGGGCTCAACTACTCCCTGACGCGAGCCATGCAGAATTAAGGCGGCATATGACAGAGGAGTGCAGGCCAGACTTGATTGAAGAGATGACTCATCCTGAAAGTCTAAGAGGCCTCTATTGGGAAAATGTTTAGGAGTACATATACTTAGTTTTGATATTTTTCAAAAGATCGATGGTAGAGCGAAGCTCCCGATTGTAAATTTTTAACAGACACTCTAGTTCTCTGGTTATGCATCTGTATGTAAGATTTCTTGTTTAATGACAGACAGTTTTCTTACCCCATCTAGTTTTCATCTCATACCAAGGGAGTTCATGATTGACAGATTCACATGAATTATTGCAATTATGTTACGGTAAAAGATTTATTGTTGCATTGTTGTATTCTCCGGTTTTTTGCGTTTAAATGTAAGAAGATCTTGCATTTAGATGTTTTCTTCTACAGTCTGTTAGAAACCTGATGTTTACGATAGACCTTTGCAGTTCTCTTATACAAGTCTTCCCCCTACTCACCCTTACTACAACTCACTGTCTGAAGTTTATCTAAGACCTCACATGCCCATGCATGCCTGGCCTAGTTTCGGAGTTAGAACAACATTGTTTTGAGTTAACTTCCATTCGATCACTCCTTTGTATAAACAAATTGTGACATAAACTGATGGGCGTCGGGCTCTGCTCCTGCTGCAATCCAGGAGTGACTTCTAATGCTAACATTTCTAGCGTCGTTGCCGGAGACGAAGTTGAAAATTTTCCCTGAGATTGAATGACATTGAACCTTTGATTCTAAAGGTGCATCAGGTATCAGAACCTTTGAAGATTGCTACTACGCACCTGGCGACTCCATTGTGACGACTCCACTAGGGAGAACCTGTCATGTTAATTGTGGCTTTCAGAGGCAGACACAATTGGTCTCATCCACAACTGCCTCTAGCTACACCTGAAACTGATCCAGAGGCGGTTCTCAGGAAAGGAAAGGCCTCTGAAGGAGAAGCTTTCACCACCGAACCAGGTAATCCGCCATCTCCTTCTGTAGGAACTCCATTTTCTCATCCTCAGTTTCTTAGCAGGCCTTTTTTTGAAGTTTCCCATTTCCTGAATTTCGGGAGTGTTCCTGTTGAGTTTTCCCCCCTGGTCTAGGATTGGAGGGAGAAACCCTTGTCACTCCCCTCTCCCCTAAATTTGTACCTTGGCATAGACCCAGGACCACAGAAGATTTCCCCACTCCTAGATTTACCACTCCTCCTCTTGTTATTGTTGTCGCTTCTGCACAAAGAGAAGCATCTGCTGAATTAAGCCCGTTAGCCTTCTCCCTAAATCCCTTGTTGTTTCCTATTCCACTTAGGAGCTCATCCCCAGTATCCCCTTTTCAGGCTCCTTCTCCTTCTCCTATGAGTTCTTCTCCACATAATATCCCTATGGCAGGAGAAAATCCCCCTATGACTAGAATGGAGGCTATTATAGCCACTAGTTATGCTCCCCTTGTGTTACCCCAACCTCTCAATGCCCTCCCAACAGATGGTTACCTCAAGCAGCTGCCCAAGTTCATAGGCAAGGAGGACATAACTGTAGAAGAACACCTAGAATCTTTTTACAGTTTTACAGATGATAATGTTGTCATGCATGCAGACGTGCGGATGAGGATTTTCATCCATAGTCTTCAAGGTGAGGCTATAAAATGCTTTAAGGCCCTGCCTCATGGATCTATTGATGGGATCGAAGCTTTGGATAATGCCTTTTTGAGACAATGGGGAGATAAAAAAGACTTCATGTATTACATGACAGAGTTTGGGTCTTTAAAGAGAAAAGAAGGAGAGTTTGTCTCTGACTTCTCCAAGAGATTCAATAAAATGTACAATAAAATCCCTGTTGAGATAAAACCCTCTAAATCCTCTGCAAAGATCACTTATGCTAGCGCCTTTGATCCCGATTTATGTCTCCTATTGAGGGAAAGAAGAGCCACTACTCTGGCCCACATGTAGGATGCAGCCGTGGAGGTAGAATCTAACGTATTGGTTGTTGACCGACTCAGGAACACTGCTGATAGAAAAAAATCCAGGCAGAGGCCTGAAGCTTCCCCATCTAGTTCCTCGCCCCTACCTCTTCAGATAGATGAGACAACTAGAGTGCTAAAATCACTTTCCGCCAGGATGGAAAGGTGGGAATTAGAAGGGAAGCCCATCTACAGAAATCCCCAAAATACAGATAGCAGAGGTTTCAGGAAGCCTAATAACAATGTGCCACAGGCTTTCGGAAGGGAACAAAGGAGCAGAGATAGGGATGATCAGAGGATTCAAACCCCTCTCTAGAACAACCTAGTTTCTCATGAGGAAGGGAAGGGGGTGGATGAAATCGACCCTGAGATCCACTGCATTGAGGACACTTCCCCGTTCCCTCATTTGAATCAATCGGCATATGAAGAATCCCTTATCAACACTCAAATCAATGAGTTGAGTAGAGGGGGGAAAGCCAGCAATACTCCTAACAGATATAATCTCAAGTCAAGAAAGAAAGAAGGGAATTTTGATAGCCAGGATCAGCCCCTCATAGCAGAAAGACCTACTAAAGATGCAACGACCACTACTAAAGGAAATAAAACTCAGAATACTTTGCCAGCAGCCAAGGAACCTGTCTCTGAGGTAAGGGAAGCTCTTAAGCCTATTCCCTCCTTTAATTTTGAGCATGAGATTTAGAAGATTAGAATTCATGTACCCCTGTCCGAACTAGTTAAAAATGAAGATTTCAAAAGGTCCCTCTCCAAGCTGCTACAATATGAGCCACCCCAGCCTTCCACTGACTCAATAAATCTCCAAGATGAAAAGCCAGCAGTTGTCCTAGGGCCCATGGTGGAAGATAGAGATGATTCATCCCCTCCTTTCTACACATCCCTGAACATACATGATAAAGTGTTTCATAACTGCCTCATGGATTCAGTGGCTTCCCATAACCTTATGCCCAAAATAGTAATGGAAGAATTGGGACTGGAGGTGACAAAAACTTATCATGATTTGTACTCTTTCGATTCAAGGAGAGTGCAGTGTCTGGGAGTCATCAAAGACCTGGTGGTTTATCTGTTTCAGTTGCCCATGAAGAGCGTGTTCATGGATATTGTGGTAGCTGATGTCCCCCCCAAATTCGGCATGCTTCTGTCGAGATCTTGGATTAAAAAGCTTGGAGGAACATTACAGATGGATCTCACGTACGCCACCATTCCAGTCTTCGGAGGGGAACAAAGGAGGTTATATAGGGAAGCTCATCTGGCCTACATTGTTAGTGATGAAGCAAACCCCACCAACCATCCTATCTTCGCACTTGAAACTGATCTGGGGTCTAGTTTATTGCATCTCACTGATGCTCCTGAAGACCCTTTCCAAGTCAAAAAGTAGCTCAGTCTTAAGTATCCGATTCCCCCTCCAACCATCTCCATCTGGAAGATGTTTTTCAACGGAGCTTCTTCTAGCGAAGGCGCTGGCGCCGGAATAGTGTGCATATCACCTTCTCAAGAGACCATATCCCTATCATACAAGCTGGAATTTGAAACCACCAACAATGTGGCAGAGTATGAAGCTCTTGTTCTAGGTATGAGGGCTGCAAAAGAAATGGGAATTAAAGAGATAGCAATATTTGGAGATGCTGAGGACAAATGTGGGAATCTGCCCGAAGGCGGAGCCGAAGGGTTAGGGTTTTGAAGAGATCTTGCGCTATGTGGTTCCAGCTGTGGCCCCGTCGGGGCTCATGTATCTTACGGAGGGAGGGCCAACAGGCGTCTGCTATAGTCAAGCCACAGTGAGTGGGAATGTTGCTGAGAGGTCGAAACGGCCGACCTTTGAGCCACTGCCAGACCTGCGCTCGAAATTACTAGAGAAGGGTACGTTCAAGGACCGAGAAATGGATATCGAACCAGAGAAAGGAGCTATCCCCCCCACCGCGTCAACTCCATGGATGCCTAGTAAGTGTATTCCACAGGCGCCACAAGCCCCAAAATATGTGATTAACTCACCACGTATAGAAGAGAAAAAGCAATACATGAGAGACTATGCCCTAGTGGGAAAGTTCTTAGGGCTCTGGCCCTTGGAGCGAGATCTAATCAAATGGATACAATACTGGTGGAAGCCAAAAGGTCACTATGAGTTACAGCTGGGATCTAAGGGGTTTTTCACAATCATCTTCCACAACCTTGAGGATCGTAACCGCATCTTCGATGGGGGGCCCTATTTCTTCAACTCAATAGGTCTCTTCTTGCGATTCTGGATAGAGAAGTTCAGCCCTGAAAAGGAGGACTTTGCTCATGCACCGGTATGGATCAGATTACACTCCCTCCCACAGGAATTTTGGCTAGAGGAGGTATTGGCTGGCATAGGCAATACCATCGACATTTATGTTAAATCATCCGAAGCCACCAAGCAAAGGCGCTACACCTCCTATGCATGAATCTACATGTACCTGAATATAACTAAGCCGATCCCAGGCTCCATCATACTAGAATATCATGACGAGGATTGGACCCAAACCATCAACTATGAACACATCCCATTCCGATGTCAGAAATGTCATGAGCACGGTCATCTTTTTAGAGAGTGCCCCCTCAACACTGTTCACAAAGAAGGGATTCCAGACAGCGGCAAGGACAAGGACGGCTTTATTCAACCAACAGGGAAAAGACGACCAGTAGGGAGGAAGCAACCAGCTCAAGTAAGTAAAGATCCCTCAACTAGCAATAGATTTACAGGTTTACAAGACCAACCAGAAAGCCCCGCAAACCACATGCAACTCAATGATCCACCTCCAGCTAATGGCTCTCATGCGACCAAACAAGGGGAGGAAAAATCCCCACTGATTAAAGGATCAGATCTCATTCCCCCAAACGCATCTCAGGAATCGCAGGATCCTTTGGAGACAGAGGATGGAGACGCAGAAATGGAGCTGGAGGAGTCGGACCTAGCCGAAGTAGATTTGGAGCACCTCGAGCATGCCTATAGGTAGCAGAAACTATACACCATACCTAGAGACCAACTACGAAAGGTGCATAAATTCTTCCTTAACTCCTCTGTTGGATCCTCAGCAAGGGCTAGCCAAGGGCTGGGAATACAGACCAATCAATCAAAAAACACAAGTAAATCTCAGAAAGATGAAAAGAAAAGGGGGAGGAAATCCACCAACAAGCTTATCCAAGAAATAGGCCACTTCATGGTAAACTCAGGGCAGATCCACCTGATCTCGGACAGCTTCCCTCCTCTCCCCACCCCCCTGTCATCATGAAGATCATCTCATGGAATATTAGAGGCCTCAATGGGCGTAGCAAGCAAAAATTGCTACGAGATCTGATCTTAGCGGAAAAACCTGATATAGTTCTTATGCAGGAAACAAAATGCACCTCAGAAGATGTTGATAAAATACTCCCCTATTGTTGGAAGCAAGGGGAAGCAGTCTCAGTAGGGGCCACAGGAACAGCAAGCGTCCTGACCATCCTCTGGAACACAAACTCAGTAATGCTAGAAAACTTTATCGCCACAAGATGGTCCATCACAACAGACTATAGACTCATTGGCTCAAATAAGTCGGGACACTTGACTAATGTATATGGCCCGGCCAGCATAAGGGAGAAGCCAGCCTTTCTCAAAAATTTGAACTACTTATCCACTCTAAATTAGCACAAGAGATGGATTATTGGAGGAGATTTCAATATCATCCGCAGCCTAGAGGAGAAGAAAGGGGGATCAAGAAGACTGGACTGAGAAACCAATGACTTCAACAGCCTCATAGATAACCTTCACCTTATTGACTTGGAAACCATCAATGGCACTCATACCTAGACAAATAGAAGAACTGGCACACACCAAATTTCTTGCAAGCTCGACCAGTTCCTCATCTCGGATTCTCTCATGTTGGAAGGCGCAGCTATGGAGGCTACCATCCTGAATCTATCGGGTTCATACCATTGGCCTATTCATCTCTGGCTGGATATCCCAACCACGCCGGGGAAAAAACTGTTCTGATTCGAACAATTCTGGCTCGACCACCCCGATTTCCAGGCAAACATACATAACTGGTGGAGGGAGGCAGAGGTCCCTCAAGGCTCAAAAATGTACAGATTCCAACAGAAGTTAAAGAACCTTAAACAACTTCTCAAGCTCTGGAATAAGAATACCTTCGGCAACATCTTTGACTCCCAAAGGAAGTTATCAGAACGCATGTGCGAAATTCAAATTTAGATCAGAACACAGGGGCTAACAAATGAACTAAAAGCCCAGGAAGAAACAGTAAATCAACAACTGGCGGCTAGGAAAAGAAAAGAAGAGATTCTCTGGAAACAGAAGTCGCGCATCCGATGGCTCAAGGAGGGGGAGCGCAATACCAAATTCTTCCATAGGACGGTCATCCATCGGCGGCACACCAGCAAGATCACGAGCCTTATCTCTGCCACTGGGGAGACCCTTCATTCCCACGAATACATTGAAGAAGATCTGATCGGATACTATCAAGATCTCCTAACAGAACCTATCCTGGATAGACATGAGGCCATTTCTAAGATCACTCAGCATGTGCCCTCCCTCATTACTCGGGAGAAAAACTCAGCTCCGCTCCGGCCTATTTCAATTGAGGAGGTGGATCAGGTGCTCCAGGACACACCCAAATGCAAGGCCCCAGGACCTGATGGCTTCACCAACGACTTCTTCCATCATTGTTGGTCGATGATCAGGGTCGAGGTGTGGGAAATTCTAGAAGATTCCAGAGCCATGGGACAGATCCTCCAAGCACTAAATGCAACCTTCCTCGCCCTCATTCCCAAAGAGGGGTAGGCGCATCAACCACAACAGTTCAGACCTATAGCTCTTTGTAATGTAATTTATAAACTCATGACAAAGGTAATTGCTAGAAGACTCAAACCTATCTTACCGACAATTATCTCCCCGGAACAATCAGGCTATGTTGAAGGCAGACAAATCATGGACAGTGTCATCCTCGCTCATGAAGTAATCCACTCTCTACAGAAAACCAAAACTCCAGGTATGCTCCTCAAATTGGATCTCTCTAAATCCTTTGACAAGATAAGCTGGGAATACATGCGGGCCATGCTTCTCGCCTTTGGCTTTGATCAAAGTTGGGTCTCTTGGATTCTGAATCTAACCTCCTCGGTTTTCTTCTCCATTCTTTTCAACGGAGTTCCCTCTCGACCTTTTTCTCCCTCAAGAGGAATTAGGTAGGGGGATCCTCTCTCCCCCTTCCTCTTTATCATCATGGCTGAGGGTTTGGGACGCTCCATCTGGGAAGCAGTTGAAAGAAACCTGGTGACTGGCTTACCCTTGCATGGCATCTCCCCTCCCATCTCACACAGTCAGTTTGTGAACGACTCGCTTCTAATGGGCTCCCCAACAATCCGGAAAGCCAGTGCTCTTCTTTCCATCCTCCAAACCTTCTCAGATGCCTTGGGGATGGACTGCAATAAGGAAAAATCCCAAAAAAAATTCTTCAATACACCGCCCCCGATTCAGGTCCACATCACTGAAATCTTAGGTTTCAACAGAAGATCCCTTCCGTCCAAATACCTTGGCATCCCCCTGATTGACAATGCCATTCAGAACTCCTCGTGGGAACACCTTCTTTCCTCCTTTACCAAAAGGCTCTCCTCCTGGACCTTTCAAGTGTTAAATATTCCTAGCCGTCTCGTTCTTCTCCGAGCCGTCCTTCAATCCCTTCCTATTTACTCCTTTTCAGCGCTGGCTGCACCTAGATATGTTCTCACAACCATCAAAAATCTATAGAGAAACTTCTTCTGGCAAGGCATAAACTTAGGTAGGAAAATGGCACTGGTCAGCAGGGATAAATTATGCTGACCCAAGGACCAAGGGGGCTTAGGGCTACGTGACCCCCTCATTATGAACAAAGTTCTGAGTGCCAAAATTTGGTGGCGGTGGCTCAAGCATCCCCAGGACCTCTGGGCCAGATTCTGGAGGAAAAAATATATGCCAAGCATGGTGGAAAAGAACCTAATTTGATGGAATGGGGAAGGCCCCAGTTCCCTGATTTGGACAACGGCCAGGAAAAATAAGCATCTGGTTACCCGAAGCGCCTTTTGGGAAATACGAAATGGGGAAACTGCTCTCTTCTGGCAGGATTCCTGGCAACAATGGCCAGCTCTAGGCAACAATGGTTGGGCAAGATACATCTACCCACAAGCTACTCGAGCGGGCCTGACTAGAGTTGTTGACTATTGGCAGGACAATTCCCCCGAAGACACTTGGCGCGGCTGGCACCTGGACAAGGAACGCATCAATCTGGGAGATCATGTTGACCTGGCACCCTGGCACAAGGAAATGGCCAAACGGAAAATTCCCAAAATAGAAGGAGAAGATATTCTTCGTTGGGGACACTTTCCAAAGGGCACCTACAACACGCAGGAGGCGTATCAGATCATGACTCAGGTAGACCCTCCACCCACTAAGGATGTTTGGCGCAAAATCTAGAGCCTCAAACAATGGCCAAAGATCACCCTCTTTCTATGGCTAGTCTCCCACTCTAGCATACTTACTTGGGACAACCTATCGAAAAGAGGTTTTGTCAGGCCTTCCATCTGCATGCTCTGTGAAGGGGCAGTAGAAACCATGAATCATCTCCTCAATTCTTTTCCTTACACCGCCCAACTTTGGGGTCAAGCAGCACTCACCATGCACAAGTCAGATCGACAAAGGGAGAGTGTAATTGATACGATCACCGACTGGAGAGACCAAGCTTTCCATTCCCCCCTTCTCAATCGCATTTGGAAACTTCTTCCAGGCTTCATCCTTTGGCAAATTTGGAAAGAAAGAAATAGGAGGATCTTCCGAAACCTCTCTCTCTCCTGGAAACAATGATGGCATCAATGTCGCCGCAACATTCTGGAGACTATCAATCTTCAACAGTGGACCGGAGATAACACGCACAACACTCCTTCCAAACTTTTAATCCTACAGTAGTGGCAGCCTCTTCCCTCTTGCCCTCCTCTGCCCTTCTCTTCTCCTTCTGCCCCCTTTACAAGCCCCTCCTTTTGGTCCCCCCCCCCACCTGACTTCATAAAACTTAACTTTGATGGATCCTCTAAAGGCAATCTAGGAGCAGCAGGCTATGGGGTAGTCTTCCACAACCACCTAGGGAACATCATTTTAATCAATGCAGGAAACCTTGGGCATTCCACAAACAACGTCGCAGAACTCTGGGGACTCATCCGCGGGTTGCAACTAGCCACTGACCACAATTTTAGCAAATTAGTAGTTGAGGGGGATTCACAGATCATCATCAATCTGCTGCGCAAAATTCTAAATGGAGCAAACCTGGACAAAATATCGCCTAGTTGGAGGCTATCACATGGCTTACAGATGGTCACCACCCTAATGAAACCAACTCAGGCAGTCATCCCGGCCCATGTTAGAAGAAAAGTGAATCAAATCGCAGATGAGCTAGCCAATATGGGCACTACTTGGACTGGTCCTGAGCTCCTCTGCAATTCAGCCTTGGAACCTGTTCACCCCATTCTACAGTAGTGTATCCTCAAAGATGGATTAGTGGACACACCCACGGATGGGGTTTTATTTCATCCCACACGGCACGACAAGGAGGTGAGGCATGGCCAGCAAAGCACAGAGCCACGTGAACGGCTCGTTCCTTCGCCCGCCACCCTACACAGGCATTAAATAGCCATTAAACATGGCGCGGAGAGCACTTAAACACTTCCCTCCTCCCCTTTATGCTCATTCCATGGCTGCGTTCTACCTGCTTCTCGCCTGTCCCTGCGTGGGCCTCAATTGGCATCCCTCTTGGCAGCCTTCGTCTGAAATTTCTGAGACTTGCAGGTTCAGGATAGTTTTGGTCTGGCTGCAGGCCTCCTGTCGACCCCCCTTGCAACTGATTCCCTTTAGCCATTTCAAAACGTGAATCATGCCTCGGCCTCGAGGTCGCCCGCGCAGAGGCTCCCCATGGAAACCTCGCCGACCCTTTGTTTCGCCTCCAGCCTCGCCTACCTCCTGTTCCTCTCCCTCCATTCAGTCGGACTCAACTCCTTCTTCTCCCACTTTGGAAGCTAAGTAGTTTGATAGCCTGGCTATCGTTCCCAGGCTGTCGACTTCCAACTCGAGCCACCTCCCGGAACCGTCCTTGTTCAAAACTCTGCTCGTACCAACTCCTATCTCTGCTGGGCTGATTATGGGGGGACCACCTCCAGGTAAGCCTTGGAGCACCGAGAACCAACCCCCGAACCCTTTCTCTGATACGCAACTTCGGGAAAGCATGGCAATTCTATTTGGCTTGGTCTTCAAACTCCGCCAGGGGGTGGAGGATCTCCAATTCCGCTTGCTCGTAGTGGACGGAAAGATAGCAATCTTGCTCCAGCGCCTTTCTTCTTTGCAAGAAACCATCCCCTCGGACCTCATTGATGAGGCTACGACAGCGGAACCCGAGCACGCAACTGATGACGGAAAGACCCCGGAGCAGAATTCAGCAAGAGATGAGCAGCACAGAGTCAGGCCTGTGGAGGAAGCGAAGGAGATGGACATAGGACGTGACGTGAAGCAGGACACCCAGCCAGCTGTCGGAGGGACTGAAGGAGGCGTGGACACGGTGAAGCGGTGGGATGACTAGGTGACATATGTCGAGGAGGAGCCATGGTCAGAGGCTATCCATGGCACCTGGCCAAGCTACCTGCCAAATTTCTGAGGTCTTTAGCACTCTTCCAGTCTCTTTGGTGTCTTTACTTTTAGTTAATGTCCAGTTAGTTCTGAACAGTTCACTTGGTCTATTACACTTTTTTATGTTTGACTTCCAGGCTGGCTGGACTGGTTTCCCCTCTGTTGGGGTAGTCCAGTAATTACAGCTAAGTATATTCTCTGTACTCTGTATCTCTTTTTGGTCTAGGCAGGCCCTTTATATATAATACCACTAACTTACAAAAAAATAAATATTTGGAGATGCTGAGTTGATTATCCAGCAAGTCAAAAATGCTTATCGTGCTAATAATTTCTTCTTGGCCTTTAACATTTCTTTCATTCCAAGGGGGGAAAATACTTCATCCGATTCTCTAGCTGTCTCAGCTAGTTTTCTCAAAGTTCCTCTGCTGCCTATGGTCAAGTACGATGTTGAAATAAATTATAGGCCCTCTGTACCGGACAATGTCAAGCATTGGAAGGTATTCAAAGATGATCTAGAAATCGAAAAATTTCTCCAATCTGTCAATGAATTTTCTGCATTGCACATTGATGAGGATCCCGACCTGGAAGGTGACCCTCACCCTGAGGTGTTTTTAAATGAAATTGCTAATCACCAGATTATTCAGCTGCCTAGCAATCACATTCCCAGGGGACTAGTCCCTTTAGAAAGATTGTTCGATGGGAATGATGTGGCAGTAAAGGGTAAGGTTTCAAATGAAGGTGTCGACACAGCTGAGTGTAACATTGGCACACAGGAGGATCCCAAGTTTGTCAAATTATCAAGTAGTCTGACCAATGAACAGAGGGCGGAATATACTGAGTTATTAAAGGAATCCGCTGATGTGTTTGCGTGGACCATGAAGACCTCAAGACTTATGACACATCTATCATTGAGCACATGATCCCATTGAACGAAGAGGATAGGCCATTCAGACAGAAGCTAAGACAGATAAATCCCATGTTGTTTCCCGTCATGGAGAGAGAAGTGAAGAAATTGTTAGATGCCCAAATCATTGTCCCCTTGAGATATTCTAAATGGGTGGCCAATTTGGTCTCGGTGAGGAAGAAAAGTGGAGAAATTAGGCTTTGTGTCGATTTTAGGAGTCTGAACAGGAGCTCAAATAACGACAATTATCCCCTGCCCAACATGGAACACATATTACAGAGGGTAACCGGTGCATCTAGGATTTCCATGATCGGCGGATTTTCTAGTTATAATCAGATATCAGTCATGCCTGAGGACAGAGAGAAAATGACCTTCACCACTCCTTGGGGCACATTCATGTATGCCAAAATGTCTTTTGGGCTGATGAATGCAGGAGAAACATTTCAGCGAGCCATGGACATCGCATTCATCGGGGAGAAAGATCAGTTTGTGGTAATCTATCTGGATGACATCACAGTCTTCTCGAGGTCAGATAAAGAGCATTGTTGTCGCCTGAGGAAAGTTTTCTTGAAGTGTCGAAGGTTTGGCCTTTCCCTAAATCCCAAGAAATATTTGTTTACTATGAAGGAAGGGAAGCTATTAGGCCATCTAGTATCAGCAAGGGAGTGAGGATCGATCCTAGCAGGGTAGGGGAAATTCAAACCCTGTCACTTCCTAGATCTAAGAAGGAAGTTCAGGCCTTTTTGGGGAAGATTAATTTCCTGAGGAGATTCATCTCAAATTTTGCTAAGTTGGTGAAACACATCACAGCCATGCTTAGGAAGGGAAATGAAGTGAAATGGATTGTTGAACCCAGGGAATCTTTTATCCAAATAAAAAGGGCATTGACTGAGGCACCTGTGTTGATCAGTCCTGACTATTCCAAAGAGTTCCTAATTTTCTCTTTTTCTTCTTTTGATACAGTAGCAGCGGTCTTGTTGTAGGAAAATGAGGAAGGGTGAGAGAAACCCATTTCCTTCTTCAACAAGGCATTAAGAGATGCAGAAATCAGGAATGAAATCATGGAGAAACATGCCTATGCCTTAGTGAAATCTCTCAAAGCTTTCAGAGTCTATGTCCTACACTCAAAAGTGACCGCATACGTTCCTTCAACCTCTGTGAAGGACATCCTTGTACAACCCGACATAGACGGGAGGAGGAGTAAGTGGATAGCCAAGATCCTGGAGTTTGAATTCGAGATAAGGCCTACCAAATTGATTAAAGGTCAAGGTTTAGCCAAGTTGTTGGTTGAAGCAAATTGCAGAGCCTTGGGGGTAGATTTCATCAATGCATGTTCAGAAAAGCAGCAGAATCAACTGTCTGATGTAGATCCTCAAACAAAACCCATGTTGGCCCGATGTCCTTGGTATAAGGATGTCATATATTTTCTGCAGGAATTGCGGCCTCCAGATGGCTTGCAAGAAAACAAGGCAAGAGCTCTGAAGCTCAAAGCAATTAGGTAATGCCTTGTCGATCAAATTTTATACTGGAAAGACCCCCTGGGGGTGATTTTAAAATGCATGAACCCGCAAGAGGCCGACAGGATCATGGTTGAATTTCAAAGTGGCCTATGCGGAGGGCACCATTTCTGGAAAACCACATCTCACAAAATTCTCAAAGCTAGGTACTACTGGCCCACCTTGTTCATTGATGTTTGTAGAGAAGTTAGAGCCTGCATCCCATGCCAAAGTTTTTCAGGAAAGCAACAGCTCAAATCTCTACCTTTAAAGCCTGTAGTTGTTTCGAGACCTTTCCAGCAATGGGGCCTAGATTTTATTGGAGAAATCCACCCTGCTTCCAGTGGGTAGCACAGATGGATCCTGACTACCACAGATTTCTTTACTAAGTGGATCAAAGTTATCCCCAACAGAAGTGATTCCCACAAGGTAATTATCGAATTCCTGGAAGACCTCATCATAAGATTCGGTTGCCCAAGAAAGATTGTTACTGATAATGCAGCCTCATTCAAGGCTGAGCCGTTAGCCAAGTTCTGTGAGCAGTTTGGGATCAAACTGATTCACTCCACCCCATACTATCCCCAGGGCAATGGCTTAGCAGAGTCCTCCAACAAAAGCCTGATAAGGATCATCAAAATCCTATTGGAGGACAACAAAAGGGCCTGGGATTCAAAGTTGAAATTCGCTCTATGGGCCGATCGAATGACCACAAAGAGATCTATAGGCATCTCCCATTTCCAATTAGTTTATGGAGCAGAAGTTGTTTTCCCTTCTCAACTGGCCATTCCTATAGCAAAGTTCTTCCAGGATCATCAAGAAGAGCCTGATGGCATGACCAGAAGAGTTCATCAACTGGTGGAAGTCTAGCAGGCCAGAGAGCAGGTAATGGACAGAATTCAGGGCCGTCAACAGAAGGTCAAACTGGATTTTGACAGGAAAGTCAAGAAGAAAGAGTTCGAGATCGGGGATTTGGTGCTTAAGTGGGATGCACCCATGCAAGATAAGGGAAAACACAGCAAGTTTGACGCCCTATGGATCGGGCCTTTCAAAATCTCTGAGGTTTTCTCAAACAACACATACAGGTTGCAGGATTTGGAGGGGGAAGAGGTCTTCCACAACCCAGTAAATGGGCATTTTCTGAAGAAATGTTTTGTTTGAGCCTCAGACGACTCCTTTGTTTGTAAATATTTCCTTTTTGATTCCTTGTTTATTTTCAGTTTTTATCTTTCGGCTTAGTAAATGACTCCATAGCCCAATGGAAGGCACTGAAGCCGCAAAATGAGTTCTTAGAGCATCACAGGGACGACTCTATCCCCCATGGAGCCTAATGTTAGCACTAATTCTGGCAAGAAGGGTGTTTTTTCCCGATTTCAGACCCTTGATGCAGAATGCGAAGAAAAGGAGGTGTGAAAACCCATCAAATGTGTTCTAGTCCACGACCATGGCCTAAACGCTGAGTGAAGCCCATAGGAGGAGTCCATTTCGGTTTTATAAATCAAGCGAGCGAGCAGTCTGATTTCAACGGCAAGGATCAATTGGCAAAGCAAATCGACGGTCAGCGGGGAATCCCAGTTAGCAGAGTTGCACCAGGATTAGCGTAGTGGATAGCACCTATATTACAAATCTAGGTCGTCTGATCCAATCGAGACAGGTGGCAGCCAGTCGGCATTTTGGGGATCGGTGTTTCGGGAGACAAGGGACCTCCCATTCACTGCAGCTGAAACTGCCGATCAGCGAAATGCCGAAGGCACCTTTGGAGCCAAGCCCACGGTCCTAGTGCCAAGTCACATCAAGCAAGCCTGGTAATGAAGGTAGCTCCCTTTTAAATAACAAATGTTATCTCGACAGTTCACCTGAATGACACGCAATGCACATCTGCGCTTTCGCAGTTTAGTCGATCGGGATTTCAAGGAAGAAGTGCATCGTGAACTCCCGGTGCAAGAAATCCCAAAAAGATCAGGACCATTGATCAGGAGGACATGCGGCGCATCATCTGAGCCATGAGTGGGGCCCTTCGAGATTTTCATAGTATCAGCGTCAAAGATGTAATCTTAACCGTCCGTCCAAAGGGACGCGTGGTGTGTGATCACCTCGGTATGTCGGCATTCGGGGGTTCTAAGGGTAAGAGCTTCATATCTCAAGGCCCCGAACCCCGAAGCGCCGAAAGCACCTTTGAGGATGGACGTAGGGTCATGGCCCGTGGTCACTTGAGGGAGTTGAAAAGGCTGTACAAAGGGGGCCAAGAGTGTCAAGTTGGGTTTCATAAGGGGAGCACCGTGTTCTCCAAATGTCGATTCAACTCGATCTCAATCCTGATACCTACTTGGAACGAATGAAGAAGAAAGAGAGGGTGGTTGAAAACCTCACCTCACTCATTAATTGCAAGGTATGGAGGTCCCGACAAGAAATCCGCCCGAGGTGATCCTCTATACTGGCTTTTCCCATAGAATCCATGCCAAGTCCTCGACTCCCTAGAGAAGTTTGCACACGCTAATTCAACATTTAAGGGCTCAACTACTCCCTGGCGCGAGCCATGCAGAATTAAGGCAGCATATGACAATGGAGTGCAGGCTAGACTTGATTGAAGAGATACCTCATCCTGAAAGTATAAGAGGCCTCTGTTGGGCAAATGTTTAGGAGTATATATACTTAGTTTTGATATTTTTCAAAGGATCGATGGTAGAGCGAAGCTCCCGATTGTAAAGTTTTAACAGACACTCTAGTTCTTTGGTTATGCATCTGTATGTAAGATTTCTTGTTTAATGACAAACATTTTTCTTACCCCATCTAGTTTTCATCTCATACCGAGGGAGTTCATGATTGACAGATTCACATGAATTATTGCAATTATGTTACGGTAAAATATCTATTGTTGCATTGTTGTATTCTCCGGTTTTCTGCGTTTAAACGTAAGAAGATCTTGCGTTTATATGTTTTCTTCTACAGTCTGTTAGAAACCTGATGTTTATGACAGACCTTTGTAGTTATCTTATACAAGTCTTCCCCCTCCTCACCCTTACTACAACTCACTGTCTAAAGTTTATCTAAGACCTCACGTGCCCATGCATGCCTGGCCTAGTTTCAGAGTTAGAACAACATTGTTTTGAGTTAACTTCCATTCGATCACTCCTTTGTATAAACAAATCGTGACATAAACTGATGGGCGTCGAGCTCTGTTCCTACTGCAATCCAGGAGTGACTTTTGACGCTAATACACTTCTCGATGCTTTCTGATAAACTAGATCCCGACCACACTCTTCTGAGGTTTAATAGCCCTGATAATCTGGACCATACTTCTTTTGCGAATCTACAGTTAAGAAACAAATGGGTAATGTCTTCAATATCATTTTTGCAAAATATACACCTACCTAGTCCTTCCCGGCCCCTCTTTTAGATGTTTTCCCAGGTCAAGATCCTGTTTGATGCTACCAACCAAAGGAATGACTTTAATTTTATTGGAACTTTCGATTTCCACAAATTTTCCTTCCACCCCCGCGCCCTCTGGTGATCCTGAGTTGAAGAGATTGCATCGTATAAATTTTTTACGTTGATCCTTCTGGACACATCTCCCCCTGTCCACATTAGAGAGTCCCTATTATTTGATAGAGAGACCCTGGCTTCTTGAAGAACAATAATGTAATCTTCCCATTCAATAGCAGAATCGCCAGAGAGCAAAAGATCTGTGTTTTTTTTCCACTGATCCTTTGGCGAGTAAGCCCCGCGGTCCAATGCTACTTGTGATAGAAAAAATATATTATGTTGAGTTAAATGAGTGATAATATCTTCGGATAGTAATTCCTTTTCTCTCAACCCCAATATCCTTCCTCTATCTATCCAAATATGTTGACCGGAGCCCGAATTCCAGCTGATCTAGTTTGTAAGAATATGGGTCGATTTGGTCAGACTTGACCACATCTTTGACACTGCAGTTTTCCCATGTTTTTCCAGACACAACCAGTCTATGATTGAGCATTTTGATAGATACGTGTCCACAATTACCCGATTCCATATACTCTGCTAAGTTAGTACTCTCCATAAAGTGTTTGTGTTTAATTCCTAATTGAAAAGCCTAAGATCGTGCAAACCCCATCCACCAAATCACTTTGGTATTAATATTAAATCCCATCTACAAAGGTGGAAGTGGTGAGAGTCATCATGGCCATTCCATAAGAAATGAAATATCAGTTTTCTAATTCTAGAGAGAACTATAGTCGGGAGTGCCTCCATGGACATCCAGTAGACTGGTTCTCCTTCCAGGACCGATTTGACAAGAACAAATCTGCCCCCCAATGAGAGCCAACGATAACACCACAAACTTATCTTTTTTGATACCTTGTTTACTAACCAGTCCCAATCAACTGCTTTTGGAGTTCCTGTCTTTAAGTGGTATCCCAAATACCGAAATCCAGTGGAGAGGAAATTGAAAGTGAAAGGCAAGATAGCCTTGAAAGGTCCAAGTTCAGGATCAGTAAGTCCTTCAAAATGGATTGTTGATATCTTAATGAAAGCAACCATAAAATGCTAGCATATCTAATAAAGTAATTTTAATCACCAATATTTACAAAGTCTTAATTTGCATTTGCATGTTCCTCTTACCATATCTTAATCAAAGAAGTAAAAAGTGTATTTATTTTTCCATGTAGATCTTCATGGTTTCCCTTTGAAACTTTATGACAAGTTGTTAGATATGTGAGATTTTTCTACGATGGAATGAATATTTAATGTACGAAGTTTTTATTGCAAAAAGATAGCATATCATATTAGAAGTTAAAAATAGCCACATCAAAATTGTCAATTATTATCACATGAATTTGGAGACTTGCTCTTCAAAAGTAATATCTAAAATAATAAAGCTTTTAATACAATAAATGTTTCGTTAGCTATTCAATTTTATAATGGTTTTGTAAAATTAAATAAATATTAATGTGGAACAAAATCAAGCTATAAAAATATAAAACTACACAATCAAGCTATAAAAATATAAAACTATGAAAATCATATAAATATCTATTACAAATTAAATACAAAACATATAGTATATGTTTTTTCATAATATCTCCCCCGCCCTATATGAGGATGAGGGTGGAGAGAGACATTATGTGAAACATATGCTATATTGGATTGGGGAAGACATTATGCAAAACATATACTATATGGGGTGGAGGGAGACATTATGCAAAATATATACCTTATATGAGAGTGGGGTGGAAGGAGACATCATGCAAAACATATACCATATGGGATGGGGAACGACATTATGCAAAACATATAAAACATATACCTTATATGAGCGTGGGGAAAACATTATTCAAAACATATACTATGTGTTTTGCATAATGTATCCCCCAACCTCTACCCTCACCTTCATATAAACCAAAACATAATACAATATGAAAACAACCATAAAATACCAGCACATCAAATAAAATAACGTTAATAACTTATATTTACAACAAGCATTAAATAAAATAACTTTAATAATCACATATTTAACTTTAATAATCACATCGTTTAAAATCATATGTCATCCTAATTTTATTACTATTAAAAAGTTTGTTTCAACCCTAAATCACAATTAAATAAATATATATCATTTTTATGTTTCAAGTGTTTAACTCTAATTGTGTAGTATCCATTTATAATTTTAATTGAAAAACCATATTAGCAAAGTGCAAGTCAAGACAATGGATAGAGTGTTGAATTTGTAGCTTTTGTAAATGACTTTGCTACATATTTTAAGAGGTGTGATGTTAATATAAATATAGTTATAACTAAGGAGTTATTTTCTTTGTAATTAATATATATGGTCACTTCTTTGAGAAGGTGAAAGGGAGACTCAATAAAGAGCAAACCAATATCCTTGAGTAAGCTAGACAATGCAATGCATTAATGTTTCCTAAGATTTCATTAGTATTGAATTAATCAAATAAATGAATGGAAATAAAAATTAAAAAAAAAAAAAAACAATGCAGAAAATGGCAATAATGTTGCATAAGATTTCATTAGTATTGAATTAATCAAATGAATGAATGGAAATAAATAAGAAGTAATGAAGAAAATGGCAATGTGGAAATTAAGAAATTTGTTAATGTTAGTAAATGAGACACATTTCCACGCTAAACCTAGCAAAAGAGAGGAAGAAAGATTTAATCAAGAAAGTAAATGACACAACAAACACATTGTACATAGAGATTTTACCCTGAAAACCCAAACCGGGAAAACCAACATTCCTTGATCATTCTTCTCCTTGTCGTCTTATTCATTCAGAATAAAAGGTTACATGTCTAACATTGGTCCACACCTAAAACACAATCGACATCATACCCTCTTTCTTACACAAGAAAAACCATGTAGTCAATTTGACTTACATCTACATGACCAACGACCTATATGATTATTGATTCATTCATTGATTAGCCTTTATGGCCTTGCAACACGCCTTCTTTATAGGATTTATAGCAGGAAAAACCCTAAAGAAAATGTACCCAAAAATAGTTACAGATCCATGCATATCATTAGCTACAAATCCTGTGAATCTCGGGATTCTGTTACAGTTGACTACCAAATCAGATTACCCATCGACTACCAGTCAACCTTCATTTGGTCTTCAGTCAGTCACCACACGCCTGCCTGACGACATCTTGTTGGTTGACCTCTTCGACTTGTTGTCAATGTCTTTACCATGTTGAACCACCTCGACCTTCGACTACGACTTTACCCGGTTGACTATCCTTGACCTTTGACTTGTTTTCGATCCACCTCGACTTCGTCTTTACTCGATCGAACCACTTTGACCTTTCACTTCGACTGTCGATCGATCCACCTTGACTTTCACTGCAAAGAATATAACAACCCATCATTCTCCCACTTGTTGTCTTCTTTGTTTAAATCGGGATACCTCTGAACTTTCATTCACAGACCCAGGGAAACAATGCCCATTGCTTCTATGCACCAAGAGAAATTCACAACACTCACAAACTTGATCAATGGGTCTGTTATGTTTTCCAATATGTCTACTTTCTCTAGCAGCACCTTGTTTATTTCCACCATGTCTCTCATGAAATGATATTGTACATCAATGTGCTTAGTCTTCGAATGATAAGTTGGGTTCTTTTCCAGAAATAATGTGCTTTGATTTTTGCAACTTATCTTCATATCTCTCTTCTCAAACCCGATTCCTGAACACAACCTTTGCAAACATACTTCTTCTTTTCTTCCATGAGTGGTTGCCATGTATTCAAATTCTATTGTTGAGAAGTCTACAACTGCATGTCGCTTACTCATCCAGTTGATTTCTTTATCGAACATCTTGAAGACATATCCACTGATCGATCTTCATTGATCCAAATATTTAGCCCAGTCGGTGTCGACAAAGTCATGTACATTTAATTCACTGTCGCCTCTAGGTTTTCCTTGGTAGCATATAGCAAGTCTTTTGTGCCACACAAATACCTGAATACTCTCTTGACAGTTGTACAATGCTCCTTCCTAGGTGTCGACATGTATCTGCTCAACACTTCCACTGCATGGGAAATGTCTAGTCGAGTGCATACCATCGCATACATTAGACTACCAACAACACTTGCATAGGGAACACATGTGTCACACATCTTAAATTCCATTCAATATATATATATATACATTCAGCCATAACAGTTTAATGACTTCTCATCAACATAATTTTTGCATACAAGTCTATTTATCTTATTCCTACTTTTATGCATATATATTCAACCGTAACAGTTTAATGAATTCTCATCAACATAATTTTTTCATACAAGTCTATTTATCTTATTCCTACTTTTATGCATATTCTTGTTTTCCTTTATCAAACGCTAGTCTCACTATTCTTTCATCATTTTATTATGAATTGAGAAAAACTTGGAGACTACATGATTATATAGAAAATACTTTAGATGTTCTCGTAACTTGTTATAGTACCTCATTATAATAGTTGAATAACTCTATACTTAAAAACATAATTTTGTACCACACGTCGTTTTATAAAATTTATCCTAATTGTTATTTCTATAGTCCTTACTAAATTAAGAACATGTTCCATGCCATATACAAGGGTCTTACGAGGGTTGTTTGTTTTTTATAGCCCCCTTGTGGCTATACGTTTGCACTTGACACTATATCGTTGTTAATACAACTCTTATTCGTATCATACCTTATTTGAGTCCATGTAACTCAACATATAAATTTTGTAATTATATTAACCTTGCTAAATCATTTCATATGAGTTTCTAATTATAATAACCGTGCTAAAGCATTTCATATGTAATACGGGTTTCATTGTGAGTCAACCAATCAATATAGGATTATTTCGTTGTATTATCCAATGTATAACATATATTAACAGGTACCATTGTACAACATATGTCAACGGGTTTCATTGTGTCATCCAAATTATAGCACTTGGCATACAGAGGTCAAATCATATGTAAGTGGACTTATTAGGGTGTTTTATGATGGTGTTAACTCGTGTTATCGTACTAATGCTTAATTAAAACCTTGCAAACTTTTCTTCGTTCATTCACATGTCCTACAGAACATTTAACATGCAACAATATTGCATGTGCCACCTATAGTATTACTTATTTTGAGGAGGTTTAATTGGCAACTGTTTAAGAATTGTATACATGTGTTTTGTTATGTCTATAGGCATTAGGTTTTTCTGTCAGATTCCCTTAGTTGTCCCGACCTTTCCCAAAATTGGCTCATTTCACATTCTTCACTTTCATTTTCTCGGCTCTGTGTTCATCCTCGAAGGTTTTCAAAGGTTTAACATTTTCAAGTTACAGTGTGAAGGTCTGATTACCTCAATCTCATTTTGGTTCACTACGGATTTTATTTGGTAAAATCCAGGGGTATCTGTAGCTTCCATGGTTTGCAGTTCAACTTTTTGTCGACTTCGAATTTGCGTCTTAAATTGGTAAGAGTTTACAGAACCTTATTTACTCATTCTGGCTTCCTGTAACCAATGTGTGTAACTTATTTAAATTGGTAATGAATCCTGAGCAATTTTCTTTATGATATTGGTTTATAGTCAGATTCAAATATTATTATGCCTACTAGGTTATTATATCTTTGTATTGGTTTCCTTACTAAACTTCTCGTCTCATATATATATATATATATAATGTATGATTCCACGACTATAATAATTATATTATCAGTCGCGGTAGGTCTCACTCTCGGTTAACCTATTGTTCAAGGAGTTTTTCCTTGAACCTCGGGGACTTATCATCTAAACCTGGTATTTTTATGAACTTAGTGGTCCAAGTTTTATCATAACCGGATTTAGTGTTTAGTTCATTTTTTTATTGCTCTATTTCTGGTCGATGATTAAGACCTTTCACATCGATTATTCGTCCTAGACTTAGTTCAGACTTCTGTTATAAATATTTTCATAGGGAGGTGTTCACACAGAGTGTAGTAATTTCTATGGTTTATATTTTGTACATACGTCGTGATTTTCTTGGGTATTAAACTAATGATGGACCCTTTTTTTTGTTGCGAGGGGTACCGATCAAATACCCTACAAACCTGAACACCCAGATGCAGTTAAAAATCTACGGAGGAATATACACAGGTGATTTGTATATCCATGGTAAGTTTATCTCTATTTGCATATGTAAATTTTGTTGAACTAAATAACTCGTACATCATTCTAATTTTAATTCGTTGTTATTATGTAGGTGTCGAAGCAGTGGTTACCATGGAGACTCATAAATACCCTTTCGTGGAAAGGTATTTGGGTTCCATTATTTAATTAGATTTCAAGACTAGTATCACAATATGTGATTACTCTGCTTATACATTATGTCGAGCTAGTCGACCGAGTAATTATTCCTAGAAATCCTATAGCTTAGGACTGTAGTCTATGCATTCGAAAAAATTGTAATTGTATGTTCTCTGGTTAGGATTCCTCCTTGGATATACATAGTCATTATTTAAATCCCTGTTAAACTCGGTTTAATTAACATTGTTTCTCTTTTTGGACGTACTCAGTCATTATTGGTGTTTTGTTAAATTCAGCTTAAATTGTAATCAATCCCTTTGAATATACACAGTTATTACTTTAAGCTGAGATTAGTTTTGTAACGAATTCCTTTGGAATATACACAATGTATTACTTGTATTTTGATATAATCAGTTTAAATTGTAATGATTCCCTTCTTAAATATACACAGTGTATATTGTTAAACTTTGTTTAGCTTTGTAACAAATTCCCTTTCGATTACAATGTCTGTTTTAGTAACTAGTTTTTACCCTATGAGTTTTTTGAAGATTTGTTATTGGAACCTCACCCAAATTTCTTTTCCATATATACAATGTACACAAAATTCGACTTATAAATTACATTAAGGAAGGTCTTCGATCATACCTTTGTTATGCATAGCTCAAAGTCCTTTTTCTCCAATGTGTCCCATCCTCTCATGCCATAGCATGGTCAAGTCAACTTTATGATGACTTGTCGAGTTGGTTTGAATCGACTTATCCCGAGTCGAGTCGAGTCGAGTCGACTTCAGGAACAACGATGTTGTTGCATCTAGTCGATTCAACCCCCCTAGAAACTTGTATAGGGTTCCAATCCGAACTCCTTTCATTAATACCATCGCACCTCTGACCATCTTGCACAAATCCTTCTGAAATAGAGTGTGCACACCAACATCACTCATCTTACTGACATATAGCAGGTTTCTTGCCAAACCTAGAATGTATAGCACACTTGGAAGGGTTCTACTCCTCCCATCCTATAGTATCAGTCCAACTCTTCCCCATCCGACAATTCTAGTTATCGAGTCATCCCCCAAGAACACTTCTCCTCCTTCATATCGTTCATATTCGCATAATCATTCTCTATGTGGTTTCATATGATTGGATGCTCCTAATTTGATCAACCAAACATCTTGATCTAACTGTGTATTGGTTTACACCAGGTACACATCGCCTCCCTTATCTGGAGTTGTCTTTCTTTCAATCTATTGCTTCTCGTCAGATACTGTACTAACTTCCATCACCTTTGACTTGCAGTCCCTTATGTAATTCCCATCTTTACCACATTTCCAGCATCTTCTTGTCGACTGAACCACGGATTTAGATCTACCCTTTGACTTAAACTTTTTACAAGATAATTTATCTTTATCTCTATCAACTGATCGACCTCTCACCATTAAAGCATATTTAGTCGATCCTTCCATGTTATTGTTTCTCATTTCTTATGATAGTAGATATGAAACCACATTTTCTAGCACAAATGTGGTTGTATTACTCCCTATAGACATGACGAAGTTATCCCACGAGTCTAGAAAAGAACATAATAGGATAATACATTTCTCCTCCTCGGTGGTTTTAATGTCCACAGAAGATAACTGGCTTATAATGGTATTAAACACATTTAAATGCTCAGTCACCGAAATGCCATCACTCATCCTTAGAAGATACCGTTTCTTTTTTAGAAACAAATTATTTACCAAGGATTTTGAATGGTACAATCTTCCCAACTTGTCCCACAGTTTCTTGGTCAAATCTTCACCTAAGACATTCAGTAGCACCGAATATGCAAGACAAATTCAAATCATGCTTCTTCCTCTTCTCTCGAGTTTCTCTGATTATTCTGTAGACATTCCTGTCGTCATGGTACCTAGACAAACTGTTGTCCATTGTTCTTGATCTACAAGGAAATCTTCAATTTTAATCTTCCAAAGCTCAAAATTCTGGCCATTGAATTTTTCTATTTCTATTCTCGAGCTACTCATCATTCTTTAACACAATCTTTAGCACAATATTTAAATATTTCTAACTTACGATTCTTATTGTACCTAGGGTTTAGCTCAGATCCAAGGTTGTTAAGCCAAGCTCTGATACCACATGTTAGGAAATGAGACACACTTCCACGCTAAACCTAGTAGAAGAGATGAAGAAAGATTTAATCAAGAAAGTAAATGACACAACGAGCACACAATACACAAATATTTTACCCTGGAAACCCAAACCGGGAAAACCAACATTCCTTGAGCGTTCTTCTCTTTATTGTCTTATTCATTCAGAACAAAAGGTTACATGTCTAACCTTGTTCCACACCTAATAAACAATCGACGTCATACCCTCTTGCTTACACAAGAACAACCTTGCAGCCAATTCGTCTTACATATACATGACTAAAAACATGTATGATTATTGATTGATTCATTGATTAGCCTTTACAGCCTTACAACAACACGCCTTCTTTATAGGCTTTACAGCGGGAAAAACCATAAAGAAAAAGTGCCCAAAAATGGTTACAGATCAATGCAGATCATTGGATACAAATCCTACGAATCTTGGGATTCTGTTATAGTCAACTACCAAGTCAGATAACCCATCGACTACCAATCGGCCTTCATTCGGTCTTCAGTCGATCGACACACGCATGCCTATCGACCTCTTGTCGGTTGACCTCTTTGTCTTATTATCGATGTCTTTACCATGTCAAACCACCTCGACCTTCGACTTCAACTTTACCCGGTCAACTATCCTCAATCTTCTACTTGTTATCGATCCACCTTGACTTTGTATTTACCCGGTCAAACCACTTCGACTATCAATCGATCCACCTCGACTTTCACTGCAAAGAATATAACAACCCAACAGTTAAGACCTTTACCAAGGAGACTTAGAAAAATGGTGCCTTATTTTTTGGATGTTGTAAAACAATCAAGTCCATATATCACTTTTAGTGTGTGAATTTGGTAAATTTACATTTAAATTTACATAAAAAAAAAAAAAAGTAAAAAATGAGTATTTAACCTTAAAATTGTGTACACAAAAAACTTGTAAAAAACTTGTGAAAATTTACACATTATCTAACTTGAGTTTCAATATATATTAAACATTAGACTAAATATATTTGTAGTGTCCACGTATATTTTTCCATTGAGAATATAATTATTTTACTTATAAAAAATGGGCAAATCCTATCATAAATCCCTTAGCACAACCCCCCTTACCAAAGGCATAGAAAACTTGCCCTCAATAGTAGAGCTTGATGTTGCTTAAGATCAATAGAGCCCATAGTTTTTGAATTCGCCCATCCAAGGTTTTTGGAGATGGGGTTGTTCTCGTGGATTTCCATACTTAAATAGTTTTTGTGAAGAGAAGCTCAGTTTCCTATGGAGCTCCCAGTGGAGTATTTAGGTAAAGAGTATTGTGGAGTCTCTGAACAAATTTTTGCATTAAGAGACTGTTTAAAGTCTCTCTATTGGTCCTTGCGTTAATGAGGGCCTTAAAATTTCTGGTTATGACATGAACATAAGGGGGTTGACTTGATCCCAACCTATCATAGTGAGGATATTTGATGCTTCCTCTAGGAATAGATATGGAAAAATGATATATCATTTTAAACAAAGAAACAAACACTTATGCACGTAAATACAAGAGTGCATGTTTTTTCTTCAACTACTACACCCCAATTAGATAAGTAGTAACACAATGGTGTATATGAATCTCTCTTGTGGTTCTTTGGAATAGTATCTATGACTATAAAATCACCTTCCTTCCATATCTATTGAAGAACCTCCTTATTAACAACAACATTTGAGAACATTTTTGTTTAACGAATAAGCTAGTTAATTACCTATATAGAAGATACCCTAGATAGAGTGGCATGTAGGGATGAGGTCACCCCTAGTGGTGACAATTGTGGTTGACACAGGGCACCACTTGGCATGGATAGAATAGAAAATACAACCCACTATAGGCTCATCACGCAGGGAATTGAAGATTTTTCAAGTCCTAATTTTTCTAATGATCGATGAGCTATCATCCTACAACTGGAAGCTAGGTTAACCTATCTTTGGAATCATGCTCTTCGCACAATTTTCTTCTTCTTAGGAATGTTGGAAAATCCCTTCTCATCATGGAAAGATTTGGCTTGCAACATTTAAAGGTAATTTATCATTCAGTCTCTCTTTTTAACTTGCATTTCCTATATATTTGATCTTTGAGTTGCCTTGGCCTCTACATTGCCATTCCCCTTCTTCAAAACCTACTCCTCCATTTTAGAGAGGATATTTTTTCAAGAGAGATTTACGACAATGTTTTACATTCAAGTCACCTTCATAACAATATGTCCAATATTGACAATACTTATCAAACCAATCAATCAATGATACTTCACCTATTTATCAAGGTTGACATCAATGACAACCAAATTGCCAACAATCTCCCCCCTTTGTTATTGATGTCAATATTAGTAAAACAATCTTACTTCCCTTGTGAAATGTATTATGTATTTTGTGTCCTTTGAGCTAACTTTGTTTTACTCTTTATATCTCCCCCTTTGACAACAATGACAAAGGGAATATTTCTCTTCTCCCCCTGAGATGATGCTCCCCCTAAGGTGATGTTCCCCCTGTCTTTGTCCGATTTATTTTGGACTTTGTTTTTATTGTTTATCTCTCCTCTTTTGACATTAATGACAAAGGAAAGAAAACTTTTACTGTTTTTCTCCCCCTATGAATGTGCCAGTTGTTATCTCAATCTCTTGGGATTTTTGTGTTCAAATAGGGCTTTATTGTCTTCTCCTTTGTCATAACAGACAAGGGTGTGAAGCTTACGGATCTTCTTGATCTATTTCTTATTCTTCTTGATATTCTTTATTTATTTGATTCCAAGAGATCTTTATTGTTCTTTCATATCATTAATAACTTTTCTCTGTTCAAACTCTGTCTTTATATATTTTGAACTCCTTTTGTTTCTTTCTTCTTTAGATATTTTTTGTTCTATTCATCACACTATTTACAAGCTGATTTTCTTTTGAGAGTTCATCATCATCACCACTTTTTTGTGCACCATAATATTCTTCATATACAAAGCTATGAATTTCACATTCCTTATTAGGATTTTCATCGATCAGTTTATTGTTATCAATTTCTTCATTTTTAGGTGCAAGATCTTCATCATCTTTCTTTCTTTCTGCTTCATATTTTCTTCTCTATATCTTTCCATAAGGCACTCTATTTGATGAACTTTTATTTTCTACATTTTCCCTTTGAGATTTATCCTCTCTTGTTTTCTTCCAAAGTTCATTAGATTTCCTTCCTCGCTTGTATGGATTATTTTTCATGGGTTGTCTTCTTGATTTCCTATAGTCTTGGGATTTGTGCCCAAACTTATAACAATTGTAGCATTTCATGGTATGAAAAAATTTTGTTGTGTGCCCAACATAATTGCATCCCCAACATCTCATTAAGTTATTGGACCTTCTTGAGTTTTTCTTTTTGGGACTCTTGCATTCCAATGCTTTGTGACCAAAGTTTTTACAAGAAAAACAATAACCATTGAAGGTGTTTCCATACTCAAGTCGGTTGTGACATGATAAGTCTTCCTTTTGATATGTTTCTTGTTTTTGAATTTTATAACTTCCTCCTTTAACCAAGTTCATGGTTTATATTTGGTTTGTGATTGCACTTTTTTCTTTTGAGGAGGATAATCCTTTCTCATGTTTGTCAATGGTGTTCCACTTGCCACCTTATTCTTTCTTATTATACCCAAGACCAATTTTGTCATCGATTGGTCTTTGAAGGTTCCAGATCTTATCCAGGATGGTTGAGCTGTTATGGAATTTGACAGTTGATTTTGACTTTTCATTCTTCTTTTTTTGAGGTTGATAACTTCCAATTCCAACATGTGACATGTTTCTTCCTTTTTAGTCAACTGGATCTTCAAGTCTTCTTCTATTTCCTTAGCTTCTTCAAGTTGAGTCTTTAGACTCATGACTATTTCTTTTGTCTCATCCAAGACTTCTGTGGATTTATTGGTTTTTGCATATGTCTTCAACTCTTCTATTTCTTTTGTTAGATCAACAACTTCAATCTTCAATCTTTTGATTTCTTCCTTGTTTTCTAGCTGAATCCTTTTGAGGTTGATGACTTCCAATTTCAGCATGTGGCACGATTCTTCCTTTTTAGTCAATTGATTCTTCATGGTTTCTTCACTTTCCTTAGCTTCTTAGAGTTGAGGCTTTAGACTGTTGACCATTTCTTTTGTTTCTTCTAATTTTCATGTTCATTTATTGAGTTTGTCATATGCCTTCAACTCATTTATTTCTTTTGTTAGATCAACAACTTCATTCTTTAATCTATTGATCTCTTCTTCTTTGTCTTCTAGCTGAATCTTTTGTTATTTATCTTCATGATTTTTAGATTGATCTAACTATTGTAGTAGCAACATATCTTTCTTTTGAAGTTTCTCCAACTCTTCTAGAGTGCACATAGTTGTGTATTCGATATTGTCAAGAGCCTCCACAGGAACTTCAATATATATACCATTTTTTGGTTCCATATGAATCTCTTCTAATGCAGATATAACATCAGTCTTAAGATTTAATATTTTTTCTTCAATGATTACTGAGGTATGCATCAATTCCTTGATGGAGTTGTCTTCTTCATTGATGACTAGGGATTGCATCAATTCCTTGTTTGAGTTGTCTTCATCTTTGATGACTAGGGATTGCATCAATTCCTTGTTTGAGTTTTCTTCTTTATTGATGATTGGGGATTGCATCAATTCCTTGTTTGAGCTATCTTGTTTATTGATGATTGAGGATTACATCAATTCCTTGATGGTATTGTCTTATTTTTCTATGTTTTGTACTTTACTCTGATACAAACTCTCTATTTGGAGCCATAATACTTTAGCAGATGTGCAATGTCCCATATTTTCTTTGATTTGTTCTGACAGTCCATTCTTGATTGCTTTTAATGCCATTGAATTGTTTCTCTTTGCTGCTTTTGTAGTTTTGGATTTGTTCATTTAGGTATTTAAGTACCAAGGCTTACTTACTATTGATTCCCAAACTTTAGATCCTCTTGACTTTAGATATATTTTCATTATTTCCCTCCATGAAGAGTAGTATGTTCCACCAAATAAAGGAGCTTCATTTGTGGAGAGATCCATTTGTTAATCCATTTGTGTGTTTAGTAGGATCTTCCTTCCAGTGATTAGACTATTTTTCCTTGAATAAACCTTGCTTTGATACCAATTGTTGAAACACACACTGGCATTGAGAGGGGGGGGGGTGAATCAATGTCTGGAACTTTTGGATACTTTTCAAACTTCATAGATCAACTAAATTAATTGAATAAGATATATGTATTTCAATTAATTATTCATAAACGTGTATAACACAAATTGTATGAAGTAGATAAAATATCATTCTTTTATTTATTTAACTTGAATGAATACAAATAAAATCAATCTTTTAATATCTTCAACTTCAACCGATTATGAGAGATCCAACTCTCTGATACAAGACCCAACTTGTAGTTCTCAGATACAACTGAGAAATGAGGAATCCAACCCTCATAACAAGACCCAACTTGTTGATATCATATCCAACTGAGATGTGAGGAATCCAATCCTCATGACAAGACTCAACTTGTAAACATGAACCAACCTGATAGAATGGACTTTCATTCAATCCATTATATATATATATATATATATATATATATATATATATATATATATATATATATATATATATATATAGATATCCACCAAGACACTTTCTTCCCTTCATATTCATTTACTTATATAGTCCTCCAAAGGGTGCCACTTTGAAACAATGTGTCCTTCTATAATGAAACATTGCACCCCTTCATTTAATTAACACAAATGGTTACTTTTATTAATTAATTTTTTTACACCAATTTAGATAGCAATTTTTTGGAGTAATGGAAACAAATTTTAAAATTCTATGACATGTTTTTTTGCAGAACATGCCCAATTAGCCAACACGCGAGAAATTTCCCCAGAAAGTGTGCGAGGTGGCTGGTACAAGCAGTTCTTTGAAGGAAATTTGCCCAGATTTTTCTTTTGTCATCGGATGCCAGATCGACTTCAGTACATAGTACCTTTTTGTGAATGTCTAAATCAACCTCCACATATCTTCTTTATTGGTGATTATTTAAACTCAAATTGTAAACATTTTACTTGATGGTTATATTAAAAACGAATCCCTCTCAGCTGCTAGTCACTAAATATTTGACATGGTCTCACCCTTTTTTGTATTTGCTTCCTCATTCGACCGAAAAACATATTTTTGGTCGACTCAACTAGGAGAAATTTTGACTTGAGTATTTCAATTCTAGTCAATCCATATTACTTCAGCCTTGACCCGACTTGTATTTAAGCTTGCTTTGACTTCAACCTTTAGGTTACTTCTTTCTTAGACCAACTCGACTTGGAAGAAAACTGACTTGAGAAATTTGACTTTGGTCATCTCGACTTGCTTTGGCCAACTTGGATTTCCTAACTCAATTTTCCTTCAACTTTGACCTTCAGTTGGTCGACTTGTCTTCGACTCATCTTGAAATTCATTGACTTGTCTTCTCCAACTTCCATCAATATGCATGCTTGCAGTTGATTGACTTGTCTTTGACTTGTCTTGTAGTCGATCGAATTCTAGATAGTCAAACTTATTGTTGTTTGAATCGACTTGACTTGTGACTCGATGGTGTCAATGCTTCCTCACCAAACATCCTCCATTGACATTCTGTCTCATCTCTGGACTCTTCTTCAATTCATATTTTCTGAATCACTTTTAATGAACCATGTCTTATTAAATTTTTTATTTGTGATTTGTATGGATCCATATTGGATTATCCATTTACCCTTTTTATCTGGACAGTTTCTTATTGTGTGCATGGATGTTAATGACACAATCTCAACCTTATACAATATAGGATGAGTGTATCCAGCTCATACAATATATTAGTCAATATTATCTGTCTATTGATATTCAAGTCACCTTCATAAAATTATGTCCAATATTGACAATGCTTGGCATTCAAGTAACCTTCATAACATTATGTCCAACCTTCATAACATTATATCCAATATTGACAATGTTTAACATTCAAGTCACCTTCATAAAATTATGTCCAATATTGACAATGCTTGACATTCAAGTCACCTTCATAACAATATGTCCAATATTGACAATGCTTCTCAAACCAATCAATCAATGATACTTCACCTATTTATCAAGGTTGACATCAATGACAACCAAATTGCCAACAAATTTTTTATTTATGCAATCATGTATATTCTACTATATATATAAATATAGATATACTTATTACATTTGATTTCTATATTTGTGGATGGAATATGAAGAGGTGGAACATAAAAAACAAGACGATCAAGAAAACATTAGGTTAAATAACCAAAGTACAATATCGCCTACAAGGTTGAATGAAGCATGCACACAACTCGAGCGATGATAGCAATTCAAGCGATGTCGAATGACAATCAATATAATTGAATGTTATTGCAAGTTGTATGCTTTGGAATATTTGTATGTGAAAATCGGGGATTTTGTTTAATGTAATTGACATATTGTCCCAATTGCATGAGGACATGTTACTGATGAGTGTAAAAATTACATATTGGTTGCATTTTGATTATTGTGGACCTTTACGTTGTCCCATTTTCTATGATGATGGGTCGCTTATTCATATTTAATAAAATGGGTTTCTTATTTTATTACATTGTCAAGTGTTGTAAAATGTTGTGTTGATGATTAATTAATATTTGGATGATTTACATTGTTACTAATAATAGAGGTGTAATCCATTGGATAAAAAGTTAATGCAATCATTATATCAAAACGCAATAACAAAAATATAAAAATCAATATTATTATAAAAAATATTTGATTTTGAGATGGTTAATTGAAAATTTGTAAAAAATAATAATTAATTAAAATATATACATATTGTTGCACTGCATTCTTTTGAACTCACTAAACAATGAATTTTTATGAGTTATATGCACTGATGCTAAAAATTGTGAAAAAACAACATTGCTTGAAATGACATAATGTACGATTATATTTGTATCGTTTCAAAATATTTCGATGTGCATGATTACAATACGCACCAGTGAATGCATAGACATAAAAATCATTGGTGCTTCTCATTTATGTGTGGGCACCGGTGCTTCTCATTTATGTGTGGGCATCGATCCTTCTTGTTTTATTTGTGCGCACCGGTGCTTCTCATTTATGTGTGTGCACCGATGCTTCTTATTTTATTTATGTGCAACAATGTGTCCCATTTTTGTGTGCGCACTGGTGCTCATCATTTATGTGTGCACAATGGTGTGTATCATTTATATATGTGCATTGATTCTGGTGCTTTTCATTTATATATGTGCACTGGTGTGTTTTGATGATAAAAGAACCGGAAAAAAAACCTCTTCTACAACCTTCGCCCGCCCATTGAAACTTATTCTAAAACGTCTTCTAAAACATATGTTAAAACCTCTGCAACCAATAGAGGAGGTTGTAGTGGAGGTTTTTTTGAAAATTTTGCCAAATTTTGTAACACTAAGAACCTTGGTTAGAAGGTGTTCTCCTTGTAGTGATTTCCTTGGAGAATGATGGTGCTTGTTCATGCTTCTTGAATTCCTGTTATTCTCATGATCATCCCTTCTGCTATGGGATCTGGATGTTGCAACTTGTCTAGCACTAGCTTCTTGCTTAGTGCTAGAGTTTTTGTTAACTTGCTTATGCAACATATTCAGGATATGAAGTATCTCTTCCTAAGCCTTCATAATCCTTTCATTATTGGCCCTATAGCTCTACACTTTTTTATGTGGGCTTCTCATAGTTACAAGCTCATGCCTATATCTCCTTCCATTAGACTATGTCTCATCATTTCTCATGTTGACATACCGACCTCTAACTTCCTCTTCATGGATGGAAGTTCCCTGGACATCTTCCATAACTCCAATCCTCATTTAACAACCAAAGTTGTTTTCTTGTACCTCTAATTCGGCAATAAATGTGCATGTAGTAATTATTGTTAGAACATGCATAACATAAAACATTTCATTAATTAGAATACATGTTATTATTCTCATCAATTTATAAGGAACATAATGCATCAATTCATAATTTGATTCCTTATATGCATTCCTCTCTTAAACATCTCTTCAACGACTGTACTTGTGTGTTATTCTGAGTTATGAGAAAAAGTTACAACATTCACAAGTTGTAATTTTCCACTAACTTACTGCTGCAGAATTTAATTTATTAATTTCTAAGAAATTTTAGTGCCCGATTCAAAATTATGGGTGGATATATTTATTATCCTCCTCAATATCTTTCCAACAACTATTCGTTTGCTCAATTATGAGCTCCGAGATGAAAGTTATGGTCTGGAGAAGTTTTGATTGTTTTTCTCAATTTATCCATGTATGATACATGTGTCTTATTTCTCTTCCTGCACATTTTCAGATACCCATATTCCAAATATGGCTTTGAGGTTGTATTATGTGGATCATAAGCTTTCCGTAGAATACTCCTGTGCCAAAAAAAGACTTATGAGCAAGGATTTATGCCCTTTGAAAGTAATATGGTGTCAAAATTTTACATTAATTGTTTCAAATGTAACTTTCTCATATAAGCTATGTTTTTCACCCAAAGTAGCTTATTGGATATCTCTCTATGAGTTATTTTATTTAATATGCAAGGACAGAGTGTACAAAGGTATAATTTTTCTTAAGGGCTTTTTATTGCTTAAAAATGTCATTTAGGGCCTCAAAATGGCCCCACAAGTTCATGACCTTCAAAATCCTGAAAAAAAAATATAGAAAATTGATTGTTTTACTATTATAACAGCCTTTAAAATCTGATCTGTTGATCTTAAATTGGATGAAATTTGAGTCATTGATATTATAATCCTTTCGAAACCTCATGGATCAATCTCCACCATCGATCGTTAGCTCAAAGAAATTCTAGATTATTGATTTGAGCTCCATCGGTGATCGGTCGATCGACAATTCTCTTTGGCAAACCAAACTGTCTTGTGAATCTCCCCGACACCCAATTATCATCCATCAGATAATTCTCTTGGAAACCTCTTGCAACACATATATGAATTGGCTGACCCAACCATTAGCCGTTGACGATTTTCCTTTGGCCTAATCAAACACCTTACAAAATTAGTTGGCACGACCATCAACCATCGACCATTTCTTGGATGACATGGCAATTGATGATGTGGCATGACACATGGATAATGACATGGAATGACACATAGACTCTAACATGACACTTTGGCTAACGTGGCAAGACACCTCATCCTCCTCTTTTCTCCATCGGTCATCGACAATTTCCTTTGGACAACCCAAACACCTCGTCGAATCGATCGACACTCGACCATCGGGCATAGGTGATTTCCCTTGGACAGCTTGAGCACCTCACTGAATCGGTCGACACCCCACCATCGGCCATCAGACATTTCTGTTGGTGACTAAAACACTTCACCAATTCGACCGACCCTACCATCGGTTGTCGACAAAATCTCTTGGCCAACTCCAACACTTAGAAATTTTCAACTGAAACTCAGATAATATTGGGTCATTGATATTCCATTATTAATGATCTTGGTCATTGGTCTATCAAAATTCACCCAACTCTGTCGACGCCTGATCATCGACCATCGTCCATCAGATATTCTTTTGGTTGATTGAAAATTTTCGCCAAACTCATTGATCCGACCATCAACCGTCGACGATTTGTCTTGGCGAATTTCCAACATTTAGAAATTTCGACCAAATCCCCAATGAATCTAGGTCGTCAATCTATCATTCAAATTTATATTGATTGTTGATCTACTTCAACCTCCCATTGATCGAAAATGAATCCAGACCATCGCTTTGTCTCATTTTCCCAATAGTCGAAAATGAATCCCGACCATTGATATGCTCAACCTTCCAAATGGTCGAAACCTTATGAATTTTTAAATTTATCACAACAAATCTAAGTCGTTGATCTCGAGATCGAACATGATTTTAGTTGTTGATTATTCAAACTCTTCCCAGTGCTACAGTGGCCATTGAAACATGAAATTTGACCTTTCGGGTTGAATTTTAACTCTGCAACTCTGTAAATTGACTCCATTAAACCTCTTAGACGTATATAAGGCATTTAAACTTGATTTTTTCTCATGAATTTGGGATTTCACTTTAGTTTTCTCCATTTTTTCCCAAAATTCGTCATAGAACAAATCTGTAATAGTGAATTTGTCAAAGTTTGCACTGGTTCTTGGCCCATACAATCCCAATGTTTGAACCAAAGGCTCTAATACCATAATGTAACGTCCCCCATCCCAACTGAGGTCCATTACATGCAAAATTCTCATAAAATTTAAAATTTTATGCTAACTAATTTTCCTATAGCTTATCGACTACGAATTACATACATATTTCACTACTTGTTGATACCATTAATTTGATGCATCTACAACATGCTAAAATGAATATGAAATGCAGTTTAATAATTCAACGCAACAACATATAAATCATTCTCAAATATACAGAGTTCATGCACAACAATTTAACTCATAAATACACTTGTTGTCCCAACCATATACTTGTTGTTCCAAATCTCAACAGCAAGTCACCCCCAAGCTAGGGATAACAATCCACAAAAGAGAGTGGTCACTCATTGTCCACTCGCAGCTCAGAAAAAACCACAACCCACTCGTATTCTCCTATAGATATCCCAATTTTCCACTAGCTCTCTTCCTCTCGAACTGCCCAGCCCAAGGAATGTACCCCTTAACTAATTTCAGTCCCTCGGGCATCCCATTCATTTATTAGGGTCTCTCTGGCACAAGTAACAAGGAATCTCTCTGTTGGGAACTCAAGGGAACTCACTGCTAGGAAAACTACTAGCAAACAACAACAAACACTTGTTGTTACAGTGCAACTCACACAGGAGTTCACTCTTCAAGATTGAAAACCTTGCTCTTTATCCTTTTGCTCCAAATACATTCCATAATTCACTCCATCATGCTCCAAAATCACCCTCCATGGTTTCTCTAGCTCCAAGCTCTCTTTCTTCTCTCTACTTGTTGTTCATGCCAAAAACTTGATTGTCTAAAATTGTTGTAATAGCCCATACGAATTTCCTCTCTTTGGCTTGTTTTCTTTAATCACACACTTACCCAAGTTGATTGTACTCAACCCCCATGTTATGAATAACTATGTGATGTGACTTCTCACATCCACTCTCTTACATGCATTCAATGATTGGCATTGGGGACACTCAATCAAAAAATAGAGTTTAATACATAATGATAATAAAATTCAAGAACGTGGGTGGAATTTATAGACATGTGTAATTCCCCCTTGGACCCCTCTCTTAGGAATTCTCTTAGACCCTCCCCTCTCTTGTGGATTAATTCAACCCCCATCTCTGTCCACATCCCCTTAGTAGTTGGCATCATATTTTATTTATTAAAACTTAGAAATACATTTTGCATATACATATCTTGGTCATATCCACACATTATATCTACATTAAACATTAATTAAATTGAGGATTATAATGGGAATGTTACAATGTCCCTTGTGTTATAGATAGAGAGGAAAATAATTTTCTCACAAAACAAATAGAGGAAGAGGAGATTGTACAAGCAGTCCAGGGATTGGAACAAGATAAATCTCCAAGGTCAGATGGTTTTTCAATCCATATTTTTAATATTTTTTGGGGTCTTGTGAAAATCGATTTAAAAAGGATGTTGAATTATACTCTAAAAACGAAAAAGGTGGCAGGGGTGACCAATTCAACTTTTTTGACTCATATTCCTAAAGAATCTTGAACCCTTCTACTTTCGTGCATTTTTGGCCAATCTCTCTATGTAATTCAACTTACAAAAGCATAACTAAAATAATAGCTAACAAAATGAAGACATTCATGGAAAAAATAATTTCAAAAAACCAGGGTGGATTTATGCATAAAAGTCAAATAGTGGATAACATCATTCTTGTACAAAAATCAATACACAATAGCAGGGCTAATAAAGAAAAGGGAATAGTCATTAAAATGGACATGACTAATGATTTTGATCAGGTCTGACACTCTTTCCTCTTTGTTTTTCTTAGAAAGTTTGGTTTTGATGAGAATTTTATAACCTAGATTCAAGCATGTATCAGATTCCCTTACAACACCCATATGATCAATGGTAGACCTACTTCTTTTTTAAAGCTAGTAGGGGATTGCGACAAGGTTGTCCATTATCCCCCCTTTTATACATAACTATGGTTGAAAATTTAAGCCATAAAATTAGAAAATGAAAGAATAATAAGATGCATTTGGGGTCTAAGTTTCACAAGGGGAGTTAAGGAAATAAACCATTCACATTTTTCTAATGACACCTTAATATTGGGAGCAGCCTCAACTATAACTGCTAAAAGATTTAGGAAAGTTTTAGACGGTTTTTTAACGGCTTTAGGAGGGAAAGTCAACAATCTGAAATGTCAAATATATGATTCGAATATTTTAAAAGCATTACTACAAGAAATTTCCAGAGTTCTAGGCTTTCCCAGTGTGGAATCCTAGACAAGTTTTAAATACTTAGGAATGCCAATATCACTAAAAAAAAACTTGTCACAAGTATGGTTTGGTATTATAAATAAAATGGAAAAAAGAATTCAACAGTGGGGGGATTGATTCCTAAATCAAGCAAGTCATATTGTGTTAATAAAATATGTCCTCTCATCCCTCCCTATATACAAATGTGCATCCCTACCTGCTCCAAAAGGAGTTATGGAACATATAGCCAGGAATATGTGCAAATTTTTATGGGAGGGAGGAAAAACCAATACCAAAAAATTCCATTTGGTTAATTGGAACATAGTAAGGTCTATTACAAAAAAGGGGAGACTCACAATTAAAGATCCTTCAATTATGAACATAGCCATGGGTGGTAAAATCCTCTCGAGATTAGTAACAGGAGCAAAAGAATGGTGGAAGGAAGTGATCCAAGTAAATACTTTATTGGCACATGAAAAAGAGGCTTGGATTCCTCTATTCATGTCCACAAAGGGTCCTCATTATGGAGGCTCTTTAAATTGGTAGCCCCTCTTATACAATCTAAACTTTCATGGATACCAAGAAATAGGAAGACAATAAATCTTTGGGTAGATGGTATTCTAGGCAAACTACCTTTCGAAAATGTTGAGGAATTAAAGTCACTAAAAACATGGTGCACAAGAAATGGCTATACAAGACTCTCAGATATCACCGATTGGAATGTAGAAGACATATGGCTTGTATGGAAGCAAATTTGTCCTTTGACAGAACTTGTTGATTAGGTTGATTTTTTATACAAGCTTCTAGTAGGATGTGCACATTTCAATCCCTCTGTTCTTGATGAGTGAGGATGGGGTGAAAAGTGTAACTTAGTAAAAGATGGATATGCCAGCCTCCTTCAAGATTTACCATGCCCTCCCAAATCAAAACTATGGCACCTGAATTGGCTTGGTGACTCTCTTCCTAAAGTCAATGCCTTATGATGGTTTATGGCTCATGGGAAAATTTTAACGATTGAAAATCTTCAAAAGAGAGGAATCTAGGGGCCCTCCAGGTGCGTTTTATGTCGTGAAGAATGTGAATCTATTTCTCACCTTTTCTTTGAGTGTTTCTTTTCAAAACAGGTATGGAAGCAAGTGTACAAGGAGATCAGTGACAAAATCACTCCACCGAAAAGCTACATGGAAATGTTTGTAGGTTGGAAACAAATATACTCAAGGGAATTTCTAAAAAAAAAACATCTTCAAACGATTATGGATGGCCCTACCTATATTTATCTACTGGGATATTTGGATAGCTTGGAACAAGGCGATCTTCCATCAAAAGTTTTTAACTCCAAACCATCTTTAGCATGTGGCTTAGTAGCAGAAGTGGTTCAAATACAAGGTTTAAAAGGGATCGAATGGAATGTTATGGAACAGAAAGAAAGGACTTGGGTTAGCAATATTCTTAATCTCAGGAAAGTGGATATTCAACAACAAATGTCTATTGGTGAGCCTAAAAATAGTTGGAAGCTTAGGACGAGTGAGGATGAGTTCATTAGCTCAAGACAGAAGCAACACAAATGTATCTTATTCTTTGATGGAGACTCAAAAGTTAATTCAGGGGTGGTGGGAGTGGGGTCGGGGGGTGATCTTTAACCCTGAAGGATAAGAAAGAACAATTTTTGCATGGGGAATGGGCCAGGATACTAACAATCAAGTCGAGGTACTCGCTTTATTCATGGGTCTAAAATTAGCAAACTCAAAACTGGATAAAGATATAATAGTCATAGGGGACTCAAAGCTAATCATTAAAAGAATTCTAAGGTGGCTAGGATACAAACACCACATACAGGATTCACTTGCACACTAGAACAAGGTGTATTAAAAGGAAATTAGGCCCAAACTCAATGTTATCAACCTTAATCTCATGATTAATCACAACCTTAATACTAGCATATAGAGCCAAGAATCAAGTGTAGTAGAGAAAACAACAACAAATTATGGGTATATTGTGCAACAACCATTCAAGTACCAGGTCCGGACGCAATAGGACAACCACCTGTGGACACCGAGCTCAAGCTTTTTTAACTTACTCTTTAGATGTTTTGCAAAGTTTTTCTGTCTTGGATCCTATATTAGGATTTACACATGTGATTTTTCGAGAAAAATACAATCACAAAGAATCATCCATATGTTAGTATAGATATCTTATATATTGATACCGTAATTGTCGGCTTTTAAGCATAAAATATTTGTACCCTTTTGTTGTTCAACATCGCTGCATCTTCTTTGATAATATAAAAAATACCCATGTCTATTAAAAAATAAAAATCAACCTATAAACATTTGAATTACAAGAAAATAATCCATGGAAGAACCATCACAATATTATGCCATAAATAAACTTTAACGTCCATAGTGGCCATGAATATACCATTGAAGCATAATACTATAAAATGTTAAAATAACTTTACATTACTCACATACTGACCACCACA
>ML796117.1:423726-435004 GCA_009831015.1 Picea engelmannii | reverse complement strand
AGCTCAGCATTCCACCATTCCTTGGTCTGCACCCAGTGTTCAATGTGGACCTCCTTCGGCCCTACTTTCCACCTCTACTAGACACATCCGACATGGCAGAACAACTCACACCAACAGAGTTAAATCTAGACTGCATGGAACAAACCAGAACTGATCAGATCATGGATACACAGATCAAGCACACCCGAAAACAAAGGATACCACTATATCGAGTTGTCAAAGTAGGCCAACTCCTTCACCAAGGCAAATGGATCACTAGGGACCAAGTTCATCAGAAGTTTCCTCATCTCATGGAGGAACTCAACGCAATGGGGACCATTGCTTCCTAAGGGGTGAGGAATGATCCAGGTGGATATTGATGGCCACCCACTTATTCCACTTGGACCCCCACCATTGCTTCTTTCAGTTTTTCAGTTTTCGCACAGTTTACTATTTTTAGCAGTTTTTCGGGTCTTGAACTTCCGGGGCCATTTTGAGGCCCTAAACGATGTTTTTTTTGGGTATGTTGCTCTCACAAAATAACTTCTAACGATGTTATTTTGTCTTGAGCGTTGTAGGCCTCAGATAGATATTTCCAACGAGCTATCATACGCCTAAAACGAATATCGTATGCAAAAGTTACGACCCTGGGAAGTTGATGCACCAACTTACCCAAACGGGGCCCACATGACTTTTGGCACTTCATCTCCCAGGGTTAGGTTTTTGGATGTCTAGGACTTTTGGCATTCCCGTTTATTGTAAAAGGGCCTTCAGAGCCTCATTGTAATCATCTTCTCACAGATGCGAGTAGCGGCCACATCTCTTCTCAGAGATAAGCTACCAGTGCCCCAACCAGTTTATTTCCATTCTGTCTGTAAGCATATTTCAGTCATTTGTTATTAATGAAATGAAGTCTTATTTCCGCTGCATCTCTGTGTTTATGTATATTTTTATATTTCATTGTGTTCCTACATAAATCCGGATCACCTGAACACTTATCACTTAGCACTGTGAGTCAGATCTAGCATTCATTTACCCCTTTACATAAGTAAAGCACTTAAGCAACAAAATATCTATCTATTACACATTATAATCATAGCACTAAGCATATTCATAGCATAAATAACACAACACAAAGAAACCCATGAGACACTAGATATACGCGGTTCACCCCAGGATGGGGCTATGTCCACAAACCACTTCGCCTCTTTATTATTCATGAAGATCTTACATTCAGTCACTCATGTGCACTAAGCCACAAAGTCGAACTTCGCACAAGACATGAGATATGCGCACTAATCCTTAGAACCTCTTTCTTTGCCTTCCAAAAATAGGCCAAATGCACAGATCCACAATCTCTATCACATCACTTAGCACCTTCTACAAAACCACAGTCCAACACATAGCCTCGATCATATTCATTCCTTCACACAAAGAAAATCGAACTAATTGCACTTAGCTACTTCTACAATACATTCTTATTTATTTATACTTTACAAACCCTTACAATAAGGCCTAAACATGGGAAAACCCTATGGGCCGACATCCCACAAACTCGTTACAAAACCCTAGAGGACCCCTTACTGGGTCCACATAACCCTCAAAATCAGGTGAGATCCACGATCTCAGCTCCGTATGGGCGCTCCTTCTTTGACCAGCATGTCGAAGTCCAAAAGTGGGTCAAAATTGACCAACGTTTCCCCAAAAATTGGTCGAGGGACAACAATTAGGTTAACGATAAATAGGGGGGATGAAATTCACCAATGCATGACACCTCACCCAGGTCCAAACCCTAGTTAGGTTTCACGAACCCTTTACCCTCTGTTAATGATTGGTAAGGATTTGGGGGCCACGATGCAATGTGGGTTGTTGATTGTGATCGCAACCATTGATTGTACCCCAAACCTCCGTCGTTGGATCATGTTGGTGTGAAAATTCACATGCGCATGAAGAATGGTTGTGGGATGGGGCCCTACCATCCTCGTGACCCAATACAAAGATGCCACTTAGAAGTTGATCCAGATTATTTTTGGCATGAAATGAGAGAATAGATGTAATAAAGAAATGCATAGAGATATCGCGTATACCCAATAATATTAAAGAAATGTATCATAGATGAAACCATAAACACAGAGATACAATAATACATGATTTCTATTAATGAAATAAATGTACAAAGACAGTAAAAATACAGAGTGAAGGACTCGCTAGAATGGTGACAACTTATCTATGAGAAGAGACGTGACAACTACTTGTATTTTCAAGAAGATGGTTACAATGAGGCTCTGAAGGCCTTTTTACAATAAACAGGAATGTAAAAAACCCTAGACATCCAAAAAACTAACCCTAGGAGATGAAGCGCCAAAAGTCATGTGGGCCCCGTTTGGGTAAGTTGGTACATCAACTTCCCGGGGTCGTAACTTTGGCATACTATCTCTGTTTGACGCATATGATACATCGTTAGAAATATCTATCCAAGGACTACAATTGTTGACATAAAACATCATGTTCATATTTTGCGATCAGACAATGCCCAAAAAACGTCTTTTAGGTCCTCAAAACGGCTCCGAAAGTTTAGGACCCAAAAACTGCCAAAAATAGTAAATTACCAAAATTGCCAGAATTTTTTTTTGAGGCAGTTGGAAAAGGTGGGTGGCCACCGATATTCAACTAGATCAATCCTCCCTCCTTAGGAAGAAATGGTATCCATTGCGTTGAGTGCCCGGGGGAGAGGAAAAAACATTTTTTGAATCTGCATCTTGATGAGTTGCTTGCCTTGTTGGGGAAGTTGCGTTACTTAGCTTGTTGAAGGTTGTCACAAACATGTGGTTGGAAGGGTTGGACCTTTTTAACCAGTCTGGATATATGAGGTGTCTGTGTGTAGAAGGAATATTTACACTTTGCTGCAATCTTGTCGACTTGTTTCTGTTAGATAGAAGGTGCTTGGGCCGAGGTTGTAGTGGTTGCAGTATCCTTTTGTTCACCCTTTGAACAGATTGTGAAGAAGCTTAATTTTGTATTATGAGATACTACCTTGCAGCCCTGTTTAGGTGGGATAGTAGTTGGAACTACCTATGGTATTCTGTAGAGATGACCCCCCAAAGTAACAATGACACTATGGGGTCGAGACTCATAAACAACATGGCGCTTCCACATATATGGTTGGCCCAAGAGAACATCATAGACATCCAATGGGGAAACATCACATAATACCTCATCCTTGAAGGGCTATATGTCATACGACAATAGACACTATTGGTTGACATGAATATTTCATCCTTGGCGAAGCCACCCGATTTTGTATGGTTGCGGGTGTGGTGTCGTCAACAATCCCAAATATTTGACGACCTCTGCTGAGATGAAGTTCTTCTGGATTCCGATATCAACAATAAAATGTAGCGGGATCCCCTTTACCCACATCTGTGAATAAAAAAGGTTCTCCCCCTCTTCAGGATCTGTTGGTTCTTCTGGTTGAATTGTTGCGGTCCCGACAATAGCAGTGGGGTCTGCATCGATAATCTATATTTTACCAGTATTTTCAGAATCAGATTTTGAATCAAGGTTCGGCTCCTTTTCTTTGATCATGTATGGTTAGTGTTGGCACAGGGGAAGACCCGAGGTTCAATGCTTCAGATCACACCAACAAAACCCCGACTACCGGCCCTTTCGGCAACACCTGTGAAGAAAAGGAAGTCTCACCCGAGGTAGAAGCAGGGGGGGTTATACGATGCATGTGTATGTAACCAGGCTGGGACACAAATATATGATAAGAGCACTTCGCAAAATATTTTGTTAACGCTTAGGAAGTGACATGAATTAGTTTATTAAGCTAATTAACACCGCAGATCGTAATCAAATACAAATAAGAACATTAATAAGAAGTGATTATGTATCCTGAACACTTATCACTTAGCACTGTGAGTCAAATCTAGCATTCATTTACCCCTTTACATAAGTAAAGTACTTAAGAAACAAAATATCTATCTATTACACATTATAATCATAGCACTAAGCATATTCATAGCATAAATAACACAACACAAAGAAACCCATGAGACACCAGATATACGCGGTTCACCCCAGGATGGGGCTACATCCACAAACCACTTCGTCTCTTTATTATTCACCAAGATCTTACATTCAGTCACTCATGTGCACTAAGCCACAAAGTCGAACTTCGCACAAGACATGAGATCTGCGCACTAATCCCTAGAACCTCTTTATTTGCCTTCCAAAAATAGGCCAAATGCACAGAGCCACAATCTCTATCACATCACTTAGCACCTTCTACAAAATCACAGTCCAACACATAGCCTCGATCATATTCATTCCTTCACACAAAACAAATCGAACTAATTGCACTTAGCTACTTCTACAATACATTCTTCTTTATTTATACTTTACAAACCCTTACAATAAGGCCTAAACATGGGAAAAACCTATGGGTCGACATCCCACAAACTCGTTACAAAACCCTAGAGGACTCCTTACGGGGTCCACATAACCCTCAAAATCAGGTGAGATCCATGATCTCAGCTCCGTATGGGCGCTCCTTCTTTGACCAGCGTGTCGAAGTCCAAAGTGGGTCAAAATTGACCAATGTTTCCCCAAAACTTGGTCGAGGGAAAACAATTAGGTTAACGATAAATAGGGGGGATGAAATTCACCAATGCATGACACCTCACCCAGGTCCAAACCCTAGTTAGGTTTCACGAACCCTTTACCCTCTGTTAATGATTGGTAAAGATTTGGGGGCCACGATGCAATGTGGTATGTTGATTGTGATCGCAACCATTGATTGTACCCCAAACCTCCGTCGTTGGATCATGTTGGTGTGAAAATTCACATGTGCATGAAGAATGGTTGAGGGATGGGGCCCTACCATCCTCGTGACCCAATATAAAGATGCCACTTAGAAGTTGATCCAGATTATTTTTGGCATGAAATGAGAGAATAGATGTAATAAATAAATGCATAGAGATATCGCGTATACCCAATAATATAAAAGAAATGTATCATAGATGAAACCATAAAAACAGAGATACAATAATACACGATTTCTATTAATGAAATAAATTTACAAAGACAGTAAAAATACAGAGTGACAAACTCGCTAGAATGGTGACAACTTATCTATGAGAAGAGACGTGACAACTACTCGTATTTTCAAGAAGATGGTTACAATGGGGCTCTGAAGGCCTTTTTACAATAAACAAGAATGTAAAAAACCCTAGACATCCAAAAGCCTAACCCTAGGAGATGAAGAGCCAAAAGTCATGTGGGCCCCCGTTTGGGTAAGTTGGTACATCAACTTCTCGGGGTCGTAAATTTGGCATACTATCTTTGTTTGACGCATATGATACATCATTAGAAATATCTATCCAAGGACTACAATTGTTGACATAAAATATCATGTTGATATTTTTCGATCAAACAATGCCCAAAAAACGTCTTTTAGGGCCTCAAAACGACTCCAAAACTTAAGGACCCGAAAAACTGCCAAAAATAGTAAATTACCAAAATTGCCAGAAAATTGTTTTGAGGCAGTTGGAAAAGGTGGGTGGCCACCGATATTCACCTATATCAATCCTCCCTCCTTAGGAAGAAATGGTATCCATTGCGTTGAGTGCCCGGGGGAGAGGAAAAAACATTTTTTGAATCTGCATCTTGATGAGTTGCTTGCCTTGTTGGGGAAGTTGTGTTGCTTAGCTTGTTGAAGGTTGTCACAAACATGTGATTGGAAGGGTTGGACCTTTTTAACCAGTCTGGATATATGAGGTGCCTGTGTGCAGAAGGAATCTTTACACTTTGCTGCAATCTTGTCGACTTGCTTCTGTTGGATAGAAGGTGCTTGGGCCGAGGCTGTAGTGGTTGCAGTATCCTTTTGTTCACCCTTTGAACAGATTGTGAAGAAGCTGAATTTTGTATTATGAGATACTACCTTGCAGCCCTGTTTAGGTGGGATAGTAGTTGGAACTACCTTTGGTATTTTGTAGAGATGACCCCCCAAAGTAATAATGACACTATGGGGTCAAGACTCATAAACAACATGGCACTTCCACATATATGGTTGGCCCAAGAGAACATCACATACATCCAATAGGGAAACATCACATAATACCTCATCCTTGAAGGGCTGGATGTCATATGACAATCGACACTATTGGTTGACATGAATATTTCATCCTTGGCGAAGCCACCCGATGTTGTATGGTTGCAGGTGTGGTGTCGTCAACAATCCCAAATATTTGACCACCTCTGCTGAGATGAGGTTCTTCTATATTCCGGTATCAATAATAAAATGCAGCGGGATCCCCTTTACCCACATCTGTGAATGAAAAAGGTTCTCCCCCTCTTTAGGATCTGTTGTTTCTTCTAGTTGAATTGTTGCGGTCGCGACAATAGCAATGGGGTCTGCGTCGATAATCTATCTTTTACCAGTATTTTCAGAATCAAATTTTGAATCAAGGTTCGGCTTCTTTTCTTTGATCTCGGCCACCAATGACTGTTTTGAGCGACATTCATTGGTGTTGTGCTAGGGGATTTTGTGGAAATCGCACCATTTTATGATGTCCTTATTTGTCTTCTCGTGACTCTTCTTTTCTTGTGGCTTGGACTGGTTTTCGGGAGACTGTTTGTTATGGCCGTCTTTGTCATACTTTGGTTGTTGCGGATTTGCAGACTTGGACTCTCGTTTGTTATGGTGCTTAAATTTCTACTTGATTTTAATAGCATATCGATAAGCAGCACCGAGTGATGAGATGTCCAGAAAATCCATTTCAGTTTGGATGTATATGTGTATAACCCCACGGTATTTCAGAACCACATGTCGTTCGGAGTCTTTGATACGCAGCTTGGTGTGCAAGGTATGGAAGGAATTGGTGAACTCTTGAACTTCTTGGACCCTCTCTTTCTGCAGTGTGGTCCATCTCTTGTACTGGTCCTCATAGTTGCCAACAGGGTAATACTGTTCCTTTACCGCATCCACAAAAAATTCCCACGCGAGCTCGATCCCATATATTCCAGACTCCTTTTTGGAACTTTACTCCTAGTAAGTTTCCCACCAATGTTTGACATGGGGGAGATCTTTAAGGAGTGCGAAGGTGATCTTTTTCCTGTCGAAAAAATTATGAACAGAGAAATATCCTTCTCACATATTTAACCATTTGAATAGGTCATCCACATCTATTTGACATTCAAATATGGGAATGTCAAAATTAACCTGTACCTTGAAAGGAGAGGTTCTTCTGAAGTGGTTGTTTGATGAAGATTCTCTTGTTGCTATCGGCAAGCGTTGCAAAATGTGGGAAAAATTCTCCATCATTTTGTCCCTCTGTCGCGTGAGAGCTTGCTCAAGCAATAGATTGATAGGATTGTCTGCTCCGTCATTTTTCTTTTTTTCCACCATGGAGGGTTTCTTGGGCATGCGAGAGATATTGTATTCAAGAGAGACAAGCTCGAGACCCAACTTTCTATACTCGGACCTCGTCAGGGACATGCACTGAAAAATGATCAAGAGCAACCTTCTCTGATACCACTGATCTAGATTATTTTTGGCACGAAATGAGAGTGGAGATTTAATAAAGAAATGCACAACGATATCATAGATATCCAATAATATAACATAAATTTATTAGATATGCAACCATAAACATTGATATACAATAATACACGATTTATATTAATGAAAGAAATGTACAGATACTGTAAAAATACAGAGTGAAAGACTCGCTAGAATGGTGGCAGCTTATCTCTAAGAAGAGATGTGATTTCTACTTGCATTCACAAGAATATGGTTACAATGAGGCTCTGAAGGCCTTTTTACAATAAACAGGAATGTCAAAAACCTAGACATCCAAAAAACTAACCCTGGGAGATGAAGCGCCAAAAGTCATGTGGCCCTTGTTTGGGTAAGTTGGTACATCAACTTCTTTGGGTCATAACTTTGGCATACTATCTTCGTTTGATGCATATCATACATCGTTAGAAAGATATATACGAGGACTACAGTTTTTGGTGAAAAAAATTGATTGCAATGATTTTAGAAATTTCATTACAATATTTTTCGATTGGACCATGCCCAAAAAATGTTGTTTAGGGCCTCAAAACGGCTCTGGAAGTTCAGGACCTGAAAAACTGCCCAAAATAGCAAATTACCAAAATTGCCAGAAAACTATTTTGAGGCAGTTGGAAAAGGTGGGTGGCCACCGATATCCACCTGGATCAAAAGTCAAGGACCATTGGGGCCCGAAAAAATATATAATAAAGTGTACATTCCAGTGAAGGGGAAAGAGAAGGAAGTAAAGGAAAATGGGTGACCGGGCCAGGCCAGGTGGACCAAGAGATGAAATGGCATCCTTCTAGGGGTGTTAGGTAGACTAGGGTGCCACATCAACATCTGAGTCGGCCATATTAAAATAATTTTCCAGAAATGATTGAAAATAGCTAAAACATTACAGTGATTTCCAAGCGTTCGACTTGCAGATAATTTTTCGAGGCCTAAATGACAATTTTGCGAAGTCTAAATTGTATGAAATTGTATTTCCTCCTAGAACATACAATTTTTGCATATAAAATAATAGATATTAGAGATATCTTTCTAACAATGTAAACCATTCATCAAAGAAAGATAATACGAGGGAGTTATAGGCCAAACAATGGAGGTAATTTTTGGATATAATTCACTTCAAGGGCCATAACTTCCTGCTTCGGAATCAAATTTGGGCACAAGATCAATATACAGAAATATATTGAGCAATAGAATATATCCATGTAGTCAAAACATAAATCCACCTGAAAATGCACAGTAGGACTTAGAAGGCACTTGTAGCATTCAAGGCTAAAAATGTTAATTAACCTGAAACTTTAGTAGGCTATATCTAGTATCCTGAAGCTCCGATGAGGGTGAAACTTGGAAAGAATGCTTAGAATATGGTCATGAAGGAACCTAGTTGAGCTCATGTCAAATTTTTGAAGGAGTAGGTGCAAGGATGCATAAGCACAGTTAAAAAAAAAATGCACCTAGTTGAAGGAGTTTTTGGGTAAATTCAAATGACCATAACTTGCTTCTCAAGACTCATAATTGAGAAAGGGAGAAGTAGTTGGAAAGGTACTAGACATAAAAGTATATATACCCACCCATAAATTTGAATTGGGTAGCTAAATTCACAAGGAATCAGAATAAATAATTTTGATGCACTTATGGAACAAAATTGTGCATAGTTTTCATAAATTTGTTAAATTATTTATTCTAACAAATCCTATTTCCTACACATTTTGTAGAGTTAACAAAAATTAGATCATAACAGGATCATCACAAAGATAAGAATTATGGAATATTCATAGAGAACCTACAACTATGAATATGAGGTCATAGGGTTGTATGTCAACATGGGTAATGAGGGGACATAATCCAATGGGCATAGAGAAGGGAAGGAGGAGAGCATGAACTTGGTAGAGACCATAAAGAGTCTATAAAAATATTCCCAAAGATATAAATATGATAATGAGAGGCTTATGAAATCCAAAGAGTGGAAAGATGGATTAAACATCAAGTTGATGCAGAGTTTGGATATAATAGAGAAGAAAATGGATAAGGAGATAGAGTCAAGCAGGTCAAGGAGTCACAATTTTCATGATAAAAGAAGATCAAAAGGAAGTGTTGATAGGAATCATCAACACTCACTAAGGAATTCAGTTAGGAGGGCACACAATAGTTCAATTCCATCTCCTGTTAGAAATAATAAGAGAAGGTCTAGGGTAGATAAGCTACAAGGAGAAATGAATAAGATTAAGCCTCCTACCTTTGATGGTGAGTACAAGAAAGATGAGGATGAAGAGACTTGGCCACTGGGCATGAGGAAGTACTTTTAGTTACATAATTATTCTTCACAGGATGAAGGGATGATTACCATCTACTAGCTCAAAGGAAAAGCATCAATGTGGTGGGACCAGTTTGTGCAACTGCAACACATTGATGAGAAGAAGGTTACTTGGAGGGAATTCAAAAGGTATTTTCAAAAGAAATACTTAACCAAATGTTACTATGATAAGAAAATGAAGGACTTATTTGAGCTCAAGCTTCAGAGTATGATCATATATGAGTATGAAAGGAGATTCTTAGAGTTGCTAAAATAGGTTTCTGTCATCAAGGATGAACACGTTAAGATTCAAATGTACCTTAGTGGGATGTCATCATTTATCAGTGATAAGATACAATACGATGATTCCAAGACATTGGAGGAAACCATAACGAGATATAAATTCCTCTATGATAAACATAGAGGAATACCAACCTTCCAAAACTCTTGGGAAGACAAGAAGAAAGGAAAGATAAAGCAGGGGAAGACGGGGATCGAGCCACCATTCTTCAAAAATAATTATCAGGGACAATTATCTCTTAAAGAGCCTAGAATTAAGGAACCAATGGGACAAAGATCAAGGAAACAACCTATGAAGTGTTGGGGTTGTGAGAGAGACCATATGTACAAATATTTCCCTCATAGAGCTGAAAAAGTGAGGATTGTTCACAATGTACAACAAGTTGATACAATGGAGGACATGGGAAGAAATGTACCTAGGGTCTACGTAGCCTTGGATAAAAAGCAGGTTGATTTCCAACCTTATATGATTGAAGTGGAAGGTAATATCAACAACCAACCCATTTCTATTTTAATTGATTCTGGAGCTATTCATAGTTATCTAGATCCTAATATGGTGGAAAGATTTCATTTTCCATGAAGCAAGCTTGAGATTCCTTTGTTGGTGCAACTAGCTACAAGAGTTAAAAGAAAAGTTAATGAGATGGGTAAGGAATTTCCTATGGACATGAATGGGTTGATGAAAAGAGAAAATTTGAATATTATACCTTTGGGCTCCTATGATTTCCTCATTGGTATGGATTGGTTGGACAAGCATCATGCTATACTAGACTATTATAATAAGGATTTTACTTTCTTGGATGAAGAAGGAAACTTGAAATCAATATAGGGTATTCCAAGGGTTGTAACTATCATAGAAGTTTCATCTTTGTAGCTGAAAAAAAGGATGAAAAATATGTGCAACCCATATGGAGGAGGCACCGAAGGATAAAGTGCCAAATATTGAAGACTATGCAGTCCTAAAAGTGTTTGAAGATGTATTTAAAGAAATATCGGGGATTATTTTCGGCACGAAATGAGAGCGGAGATATAATAAAGAAATGCACAGAGATATCGCGTATATCCAGTAATATAACAGAAATATATCAGAGATGCAACCATAAACACAGAGATACAGTAATACACAATTTCTATTAATG
>ML796117.1:405991-420974 GCA_009831015.1 Picea engelmannii | reverse complement strand
AGCGCCAAAAGTCATGTGGGCCCCGTTTGGGTAAGTTGGTGCATCAACTTCCCGGGGTCGTAACTTTTGCATACGATCTCCGTTTTAGGCGTGTGATAGCTCATTGGAAAGGTATCGTCGAGGAGATTCATTTTGGGGCCTCAGTTATGCCTTCGGCTATCATTGAGAAACTCGATCTCGAAAAAACTTCATTTAGGCCCTCAAAATGGCCCCGGAAGTGAAAACCTGCTAAAAATAGTAAATTGCCAAAATGGCCAGAAAACTGTTTTGAGCCATTTGGAAAAGGTGGGTGGCCCCCGATATCCACCTGGATCAGGTTCCTCCCAAGAGAGATATTGATTTCTCCATCAATCTAATGCCCAAAGCAGCCCCAATATCCAAGAGTTCTTATAGGATGGGTAAACCAGAGTTGAAGGAATTGCAAATGCAACTTGAGGAACTTTTAAAGAATGGCTATATATGCCCAAGTGTGTCACCTTGGGGTTCCCCAGTGTTGTTTCTGAAGTAAAATGATTGGACGTTGAGGGTTTGCATTGAATTCATGCAACTAAATAAGGTGAATGTGAAGAACAAATATCCTTTGCCAAGGATAGATGATCTTTTTGATTAGTTGAAGGATGCCAAGATATTCTCCAAGATTGACCTCAGATCCAACTATCACCAAGTGAGAATTAAAGAAGAAGATATCAACAAGACAAGCTCTAGAATGAGGTATGGCCATTATGATTTTATAGTGGTGCCATTTTGGTTGTCAAATGTACCATCTTTCTTCATGTGTTTAATGAATGGTATTTTCAGATATTACTTGGATAATTTTTTCATTGCATTCTTGGATGACATTCTTAGATTCTACTCCAATTCTGAGGAAAAGAATGAGCAACACTTGAGGATGGTGCTACAAGTGTCGAGGGAGCATCAACTATGTGCGAAGTTGAGCAAGTGCTCATTTTATCAGAGAAAGATACATTACTTGGGCCATATCATATCAGAGGAAGTGATAACAGTGGATCCAAAAAATATCAGAGCCATTGAAGGATGGCCAACAACAAGGAATGTCTCCAAGGTGATATCTTTCATGGGAATTGTGGGTTACTATAGAAGATTTATCGAGGGATTTTCAAAGATTTCACACCCAATCACATATTTGCAAAATAAGGCTTTGAGATTTAAATGGATTGTGGATTGTAAAAGAAGCTTCCAACACTTGAAGTATTTATTGAAAAAGTCCCCAATATTAAGGATTGTTGATCCGAATGAATATTTGGTGGTATGCATGGATGTTTGTAAATAAGGGCTTGGGGGAGTCCTTAGTCAGAATGGGCATGTGGTATGTTACGAGTCAAGGAAAATAAAATAGCATGAGAGACACTATGCCATTCATGATTTAGAGTTTCTATCCATAGCACATTCCTTGAAGATGTGGAGGCACTACCTCATGGGGAGAGGATTGAGTTGAGTACAGACCATAGTGGTCTGAAATATTTGTTTGGACAACCAACTCTGAATGCTAGGAAAAGTAGATGGTTGAAATTCCTCAACGAATGTGACTTTGATATAAGGCACATCAAAGGTAAAGAGAACAAGGTGACTGATGCACTCAACAAGAGGGTGCATGAGATGCATGTTGCAACCATTAACATGTACAAATCAGATTTGAAAGATAGAATTTTAGAGGCTGAAAAATCAGATCAACACTACATGGAAAAATAAAATTACAACAAGGTATTTTGAAGAAGAAAATTGAAGATTATGAGCTAAAAGAGGATGGAATCCTCATGTATAGGAGCATAGTTATATGCTAAATGTTTAGGAGTTGAAAAATATAGTGTCAAAAAAAATGCATAATGTGCCTTATGTTAGGCACCCAGGTTACCATAAAACTATTGTAGTTGTCAAGAGCCAATACTATTGGCCAGGTATGAATAAATAAGTGGTTGATTATATAGCCATATGTTTGGAATGTCCAAAGGTAAAGGATGATCATAAACATGCTTCCGGTTTGCTATAGTCATTTCCCATTCCTGAGTGGAAATGGGAAGTTGTAACAATGTATTTCATCACTGAGCTTCCCAGAACTACGAAGAAACATGATTCTATCATGGTGGTGGTGGATAAGCTTACTAAAGCTTCCCACTTTATTCCAGTAAATATCACTCACATGGAAGCCAACATCGTTGATATTTATATGAGGGAAATTGCTAGGCTACATGGTGTTCCTAAGACAATTGTGTCTGATAGACATTCCAAGTTCACATCAACTTTTTGGAAGGTATTATTCAAAGGATTTGGGACAAATATGAACTTTAGCACAACCTATCATCCAAACTTGGATGGGAAAACAAAGAGATTCAACTAGGCGATCGAGAACATGTTGAGAATGTATGTGATGGATAAACCATCAAAATAGGAATATTATTTGCATTTATTTGAGTTTACTTATAAAAATGGCTATCAAGCATTGTCTAAAGATGAACCCATTCGAGGCACTTTATGGTAGAAAGTGCAACAATACACTAGTGAACTAGGACAACCCAGGAGATAGAGCAATGGTTGGGCTAGAATTAATCAGGGAAATGGAAGAGAAAATGGTGAAAATAAAATAAAATTTCAAGGCTTCCCAAGACATGCATAAAATTTATGCTGATAAATGAAGAACTAACAAAGATTTTAAAGTGGGTGACGATGTGTTCTTGAAAATAAAGGCCAAGAGAAGTTCCCCGAAGTTGGAAAAAATTTCAAAGCTGGCAGCACGTTATTGTGGGCCTTTTGAAATCCTGGAGAGGATTGGTCCTATTGCATACATGCTTGCACTACCTGCATCGATGTGTATTCATAATGTATTCCACGTGTCTTTTCTTAAAAAATATATACTTGATGCTAATCATGTCATTGATTGGAATGTGATTCGGGTGGAGCAAAAACGTGACTTCCAAGTGCAATCGGTTTGCATATTGGACAGAAGATCAAGAAGATATAGAATTGAGCCATAGGGATATTAAAGGTCCAATGGACATGGTACGGTCCTGATGATGCAATGTGGGAGCACGAGGATGCTATGTGAGCAAAGTACCCACTCATTTTTGAAGACTTTTGAATTTTTGGTTGTACATGTGTATATAATGCACTGAGGACAATGCATAAATAAGGGGGAGGGGAATGCAATACCATTATGTTGAACCCTAATTTTAATATAAATGTAAATGTACATATAGACTGGTGAGCCAGGACATTTTGGGCCAGAGTGCCTTTTTGAGGTTATTAGGATGGAGAGCCAGAAGCTAAAAGGCCAGTGAACCTATATTGTATGATGTAATCACACTTAAATATTAATAAAACACTTCATTATTGCATACCAAACAAACATAAAGAGTATGGGGGGATAAACTCCACTAGAAAGGGAAAGGGGGGATAAGGGTCTAGAAAGGGGGATAAGCCAAGGGAGGGATTAAGCCCAAACAAATATTATATTAATATTCCTAAAGTATAAAGTATAAAGTATGATATTCATTTATCCTAAGTTCCTAAGTGGAAACATATCACCATGTGGGGGGGTCCATGTGGGGACCCACGTAGTTCCCAACATGACAAGTGTCAAGTTGGGAACATGCACATATATTTGGGGAAATTAGTTCATTTTCCCATAATTTCTCCATCATTCATGTTCTCACTCTCCTATCAATTATATCTTGTTTCCATCATTTTACATGTACCTGGAAGTATTTGGACATGGTTTCAACCAGTAATCTGGGTAATTGAGCTGAAGAGGTGGGTTTTCAAGCTCGTGGACTATTGAAGAAGTGATTTTACATGACCGTGAGAATTCTCTCTAGGTGAGAGAACTGATGGGAATTGATTCCCAAGGTTCCAAGTTGTAGCTACAGGGCTTCGAGACTTCTTGTCCCACCTATTGTTGAATCCTCATAAGGGAAGTGGGTCAGTCGAAGGACTGTTGAGCAGAGAAGGGGAACACTTCCTGGGGTGAGAAAAACACGTGGGGAATGAGGGAATGTAGGCTTTCTTCTAGAGTTAGCACCTAAGTATGATCATTTATTTTGTTTGAGAGGCATTAGCTTGGTTATCTTGGTTAGGATTCCTTTTCCCAGGTGGAGTTTTATCCCCAGCTCGAGGGTGACTTGTTGTTGATTTTATGAGAAGAAAAGTCTATGGCTAGGTGGAAAGTTTGAGGTCTGCACACAATTGGTGACTTTATACAAAGTATAAGTGTCTTTTATGAGATTGTTTTAATTATTGTGTGCTTAATTATCTATTTTGTGTTATGGGTTTTTCATGTATATGTTGCATGTATATATTTATTTTTATTTCACATGATTTTGTGCATTTTCAAAGTGTTCTAGTAAATTAAATTGGTATCATATTTAAAATTTCATGTGGAATAGCCCAGCTTGGGGCTGGGGATGCTATAGTATGTGGATGGAAGGTTGTAGATCTCTTCAATTTTATGTCCATATTCTCTAAAAGTGTAGTCCAAAAGGCACCGGGAAATTTGATATCTTTATCTAAGATTATGCTCCTTGACATCCCAAAATGCATCAAGCCTTGTCAAAGAGCATGTTTTCTACATATTATCCCTTTATGTACTTTTTACAAGGCATGATAATGCACACCTTGCTAAAATTTTCAACTACCACAATAGACACTCATTCCCATCCCTTTTTCTTGGCAAACTACCCCCAAAATCCATGGAAATGCTCTCCCATGGTTTAGTAGGTATAGATAAGGGATGGTATAAACCTTTATTTATATTAATGGGTTTGATGGTACAAAAAAAATGCATCCGCTAATAAACATAACTACATCTTGTTACAGCATGGGCCAACACACATACCTTTATAAATTGGTAATTGTTTTCCCAACACCAAAATTTCCTACAATTTTGGAGGTGTGAGCCTCTTTGATGAGCGCCAATATCTCACCTTTAGGAACATAGAGAATATCTAGATTGTAGAGTAACCCATCCTAGAGATTATAGTCAACCTTACTATCACCTTCTTCCACCCAAGCTTGTCCTTGTATCTATTGAAATACCTCTTTAAAGTCCTCATCTTCTATGTATGCCTATTTATATGCATCGCAGGTGAAAGGTTCCATGTGCATAAGAGTACCCAAGGCTATGAACGTGGATGTGGGTGGCATTTAAATAATGTCTACTAACTTATCAACACATCCATTTTTATATTTGATGATAATATGAAATTACCATTCACTTGTAGTGTTTGGTTTGTTGAAGCTTACTCTAAGATTTCAAATACTATAGTGCCAAGCAACCAATGTGGATTATGGTATTCTTTCCCATCATGGTGCTAGATGAATCCTTAGTTTCATCTCATCAAATGATTTTTGTTGGTTTCTTAATTCCCCACTATAAACTCTCACCACTCACTTTTATGGAATGGAGTCGTGTAGCCACATCTAAGAAGGACATTATAATCTTCCATAAGTACCTTTATACTTCCACAAAACTCCTAACCTCAATGACATTAGTAAATTTTGGAAACTTGAGGATGGCCTCCATCTTCACATGATATATCTTGAGTTCCCTTCCACCAATCACATAACTCAAATAAACCAATCATTTTTTACCAAATACAAATTTCTTAAGGTTTGTTTGCAATTGATGTTTATTCAAGGTCACTAACACCTGCATTAGATGTGAGATATATGTTCTTCCCAAGTAAAGCTACAAACCAATATATCATCTAAGTACATTTTTACAAATCAATCTAGAAAGGGATGCAATACATCATTCGGAAAATCCATAAATGTAGTTGGTGCATTACATAAACCAAAACACATTGTCAACCATTCATATAGACCTTACCTTGTTTTGAATGTAATCTTATATGAGACTTCTTCTTTAACTCATACCTAGTTCTATCTCAATTTGAGATCTAGCTTAGTGAAGTACTTAGCATGTTATAACTAATATAAAATGTTATCAATCATGGGTAGAGGGTATCAATTATTGAGGGTGATATTATTCAAACCTTTAGAGTTGATACAAATTCTCCAAGTCCCAACCTTCTTGAGCACTATGATGATAGGTGACCTACAAGGTGAGGTGCTTGGTGTATTTAATTAATTTTCCAATAACTATTACAACTATTTCTTCACTTCATTTGCTTCTAGTATGGATTGCCTATACAATCCAATGTTTGGCAATAGAGAATGAGGTAAAAAATGTATCTCATTCTCCACTTTCCTCTTAGTTGTAACCCTTTATACTCCTAGAGCATTTTTTTGTATGCCTGCAAAATATCATCCAACTAATGTTTCTACCCTTTTTTACATCCTTCTAGAGATGCTTTTATCTTTACTAATCCATATCCTAGTCAATTCTCTCTTGACACGAGTAATACAAAATACCTACTCAAACCCATCAATTTGTTGGCTTGGTTAGTAATTACAAAAAAAATCTTTCTTTTACCTTTGTGTGGATTGATGATGGAATTCCCATCCTTAATTAAGAAATACTAGTTTCCTCTCCTCATGAATATTGCATCCCTCACATGTACATCTAGGGGATTCAAAACACTAAACCATAAACATCAATTGGTACTATATCTAACTCCACTTCATCAATAGAGTATGAATTTATAGAAAATTTTATCTTACACTACTTAGCGACCTTGAGCTATACATCCTTATTTATCCATTCTAATGGATATGGGTGAAGCTCATGGTCATGAATTTCAAATCTAAGCTTGATGACTAGATATTTTTCTATGAGGTTGGCCTATGAATAAGAATCAAATAGATCATCCACCTTTGTAACACATAGTTCATTATATTATTTGGAATTAAATAGTGGTTTTACAATCCCCCCCCCCTAAAAAAAAATAAAAATTGGTGCTTGGTTCTTGTAATATTTTTTTTCAAGTTCTAATGAAATATGTGTTTTGTCTTCTTGACTTGGATCTTAATATGGAAAATTTGATTCATCTCCATATCTTCCTTGGGATGACCGTTTCTTATATTCACTTCCTTCTACATTTTAGTGTAGATGATCTTTTCATCTATATCTGAGCTACTCTTTACCTAGTTTCCTGAATATATAGCTAGTATGTTGTTCTTCTTGGCATATTTCTTGCAGTTCTTTGGATTTAAATCTAGATGTAGCTTCCAACACTTATCTTCAGTGCGACCACTGATATGAAATTTTTTACAATGGTTGTTTGGATCCTTGCACTGATATACATTGGTTATTGTCTTCTTGTCATTTCTTCTCCACTTCTTTCCCTCCATGGAAGCGCATTGGTGGTATTTTAGCTTGGAACCATTTGGTTTTCCTTTCTTTTTGTTCATATTCTCTAGATATTTTTCTTGCACAAATACCTCATCAATTGTACTAGGTTTAAACATCATTACTTGCCTTTGTAAATGATTGTGTAGACCATCCAAATACTTTAGGAGTACATCCAGGTTTTTAGTAGATATTCCCAACATAATGGCCATTTTTCCAAACTCAATGGTGTACTCTTGCACACCCTACCCTTGCTTCTCTCAGAAGTAATGTTGATAGATCCATTATTTCTCTTCATACCAAATATGGCAGAATTGGGACTTAGTGAGGGTTTTAAACACCTCTAACTTAGTCACTAGGGGATCGCTCTATAGATTAAGCATCGGTGTGTGATTTTCCCACCAAGTTTGGGCATGGCCCCTAACTTTGAAGTTAGGAAAATGAAATATTTCCCCCTTCTCCTTTGTTATGAACATCGCAATCAAATTCTAATTGTTGCAACCATTAGTTCAATTTAATATCATCAATATCACATTGGTAGGGTTTGATGTCCACTTTTGCTTCCACTTTAAAGATATATTGGGAATAAGTGATAGTATTCATACTTGGTCTCTCTTTCTATATATCCTTTTACTATGTCCTCGCTATCTCCATATTTCTCATTTAATCTAGAGTCTATGTCAGAGCCACCAAATTCCCCAAAAGGTATAGACTTGTTCTCTACCATTGCCATAAAAATGGCCATGTTGCAAGAGATGTTAATGCATTGTGCTTTCGTCTTTAAAAATATATCTTATAACTCTTCCTGTGGATTATCATTTTACTCATCCACATTGATATGGTTTTAAGTCTTCTTTCTTATTGATCTAAGATCTTTTCATTCAGTGACTTATTAAATAATTGTATTAAATGAGCAAAAACTAAAGTACACCATAAAGCAGGAAAATCTCAAAAAGAAAGAGACATAAGCATGAAATATGAATGCAAAAAATTGATAACGGAGTTCGTCCCTGGTGGACTACGTTTCCCGGTATTGCTCTCAAATGGGTAGGCCTTTTTATTAACTCCACAAAAGAATTGGGCAAAATACATAAGTATACCTCATTCTAGAGTTAAGCTTCAAAAGATTTGTTTATATCAGAAAACCAACATCACCACTGCGTTCATGGCATAGAATTACCTAAAAATGACTGTCTCCACACCTCAATCCGGGTCTAGCACTTTCGGACCCAAGAAAAATCGTACCTCAGTTTCCATGCCTGCACCTGCAAATAATTACTGGGATCTGTCTTGAAATCTATTTCTTTGTCTCGAAATTAGTGTCTCTTTCATACAGTCGTGCCCTTGATCTTACTCCTCTTACTCTGGCCGAAACCCCCTTTATATAATAAAATGTGGGCGGTTATGACTTAATGGGGCGCTTGGAACATTAGTTAGAAGAGGCTATTTTAAGTCGTTGGTTAGGCGGAGGTTTAGGTAGAGGTCTCGGGGTCAAACCCGTGTGCCTCCCCTTTTATTTTGGTATATTGTTATACAGTTGATGGGTGGATATATATATATATCAGATCGGTGGAATATGCCACCAATCGGGTGGAACCACCACCAAATTTGGCGGTATATTTAATATATATATATTTTAAAAATTTTGGTTGTTGGGCGTCATTGGTCATTTGCCTACTGCCATATGGCAGCCCATGACTGGGCCATGTGGTAGCCAAACATTGGCCCACGTCACCTCCATGTACAGTCAGCCTTCCACGTCATCCCGCCACATGTTGTACGGATTCCATGTTAGCCTACCACGTATAGTACGGATGCCACATGTCCTGTATGAATTTCCATGTGGCACATTTTCATTGGTTTACATGTCAACCCAAAAAGTCCAAAAATGACTAACACATGGTAGCATCTGGTGTTTCCACATCATCATGTTGATTTCATCATGACACGTGTCACCCTCTGCACTTTCCACGTAAGTTGTATGGATGATGATGTCATCCGTACTGATGCTGGTATTAGCAGTGCGTATGTTGACTCATCCCTACTGATTGGGCTAGGTTGAAAAAAACTGTGACTGTGAATATATTTCGATCTATAACTCTGTTTGACGATCCGTTTGCACCATTAGAAATCTTGTGATGCGCTCTTCGTGATCATGCCATTTTCACTGAGTTTTGGGAACTTTGAATTTTTTCCCTTTCTCTGTCTGTTGAATCCATTCTAAGTGTCCTAAGTTGCCTTTGTAAGTTCTGAGTTGTTCTTAGCCTTCTATGGATCCTTTTTGGATCACGCCTTCCCATTGAGAGCTTTTTGGACCACCAAAATATTTCATCAATCAATAGGTAAGTGAGGGAAGAGTCCCCTCACTTTTTCCTTCTCAATCCACTTTCCCTTGCTTGGATGTGTGCCCTTTAATCCTACTCGAAGATAATCAACATCACCCCTACGTGAAGTCCTCGTCCTTCTGTCTAGAATGATATCTTCATGTAACTCATCCAAGTACTCAGGTGAAAACTCATCAACTTAATGTATTGAAAATTCCTCATCCTGATCCATGATCATAGGAGGATAAAAAAGTTTTAATTTTTGTATGTTCACAACAGAGTAAATCTGCATATAAGGTGGAAGATCCAGATGAAAAGAATTGGTACCACTTTTCTCCAAGATAGTGAAGGGTCCATAATGAATGGGATTGAGTTTCTTTCCTTCACCCTTCAATCTCTCCTTGTTGATGTGAAGCCATACTCGATCTCCAACCTGGAACTGATGATCAACCCTGTGTTTTTCATGATGATATTTATACTGCTCTTGACTTTTCTCCAACTGTTCCTTGACTGCTTGGTGTATTTGTTGGATCCTCTGGATGAACTTGTGGGCTCTGTCCTCTGTTCGTTCTTCATTCACATCGGCATATATCCCATACATTAAGTCCAAAGGAACCTTTGGTAGGTACCCAAAACATGTCTCAAAAGGTGAACTCTGAGTGGATGAATGTAAAGCTCGATTGTAAGAATGTTGTACATAGAGTATATGTTCATCCCATAACTTGGGATGCTTGCTGCAATAGCCTCGAAGAAAAAGTACCGTTGTTCTGTTTACCACCTCTGTTTGTCTGTCAGTCTGTGGATGGAAAGCAATGCTCCTCTTCAATTTGGTGTCCATCATTCTCCACAAGCTATTCCAAAAATCCCTAAGGAATCGAGTATATCAATCCGAGAAAATGGATGTGGGTAACCCAAAGTGAACCCAAACATACTGAAAGAAGAGATTAGCAGTCTGCTCAACAATGATCTGCTTTTTACATGGCATCAAGATACAGATCTTGTTGAACCTATCCACTATGACATACAAATAATCATGACCCCCTTTGGTCATTAGTAAACTCCCTGCAAAATCCATGGAGATTTTTTCCCATGGATGGGATGGAGCATGAAGTGGTGAGTATAGCCCCAGTTTTCTATTAATGGGCTTACAAGTAGAAAAAATCACACACCCCTTTACATATTTAGTTACAATTTCTTTCATTTGAGGCAAGTAAAAAAACCTTTGTAAATGAGCCATAGTCTTTCCTACCCAAAAATTCCCAGACACAAGAGAAGTGTGAGATTCTCGTATTACATGTACTCATTCACTTGTCGGAATACATAGCTTTCCAAGATGATAGAGTAGTTTTCCCTGCAGACAATAGTTCTCTACCTGCGCACCATGGGTTAGCTTCTCATATACTTCTTTAAAATCTTCATCGATGGCATATTGTTCTACATAGATATCATGAGATAAATAAGTATTCTTCAAAATAATAGAAGCAACAAAAGGAGGTCTAGAAAGCATATCAAATACCTTGTTACTTGTACCCTTCTTGTACTTGATTACCAAATGAAATTGTTGTAGAAAACCCATCCATTTGTAGTGTCGAGATTGTTGCAGTTTGGTCTGTGCTTGGAGATAATGTAAGGGCTGGTGATATGTATGTATGATTGTTTCCTTCCCTAACAAGTAATGCTTCCATTTCTTTACACTTTTAACTAATGCTTACAACTCTTTATCATATGTAGGATAGTTAACGACAACTTGGTTAAAATTTTCAGAGTAGTAACATATAGGATTATGATATTGCATCAATACTTCACCCATGATGTATTTGCTGACATTTTTCTTGATCTCAAAAGGCCGTTGAAGATTTGAAAATGCTAATACTGGTGTGGTACTGATCTTCTCCTTCAAAGTGTGGAATTTGTTTTGATGCTTTTCTGCCCACCGAAAAGTGTTCTTCACACTGGTTAAGGCAAGCAAAGGAGTTGCTATAAAGGAGAAGTTGGGAATAAATCTCCTCCAATACTGGGTTGCACCTAAGAAGCTTCGGACCTCGGTTACACTTTTTGGCTCAGGACAATTTACAATTACATCAATTTTGGAAGGATTAATTTTCAATTGTCCTCCTCCTACAATATGACCTAAGTATACAAGTGAAGTCTTTCCAAATTCACATTTAGACATTTTTACATACAAATTTTTCCTTTTCAAAGTATCCAATACTTTCTTTACATGCCTCACATGTTCATCCCAAGTCTCGCTAAAAATAAGAATGTCGTCTAAATACACAATCACAAATTCATCTAGGAAAGGACTGAATACATCATTCATCACATGCATGAAATTTGTTGGAGCATTACAAAGCCCAAATGACATAACTAACCACTCAAAAAATCCTTGTTTGGTTTTAAAGGTAGTATTCCATGCATCTTGTTTTGTGACCCTAATTTGATGGCATCCACTGTGCAAATCCGACTTAGTGAAATAAAAAACATTCTTCAATTGATCAAGTAAATCATCTATATGAGGAAGAGGGTATCATTTTTTCACCGTGATTTTGTTCAAGGCCCGGTAATGGACACACAATCTCCATGTGCCATCTTTCTTTGGCACCATCACGATTGGAGAACCACAAGGAGATGAACTGGGCCTGATGACCCCTTGATCCAATAACCCTGTACCTTCTTATTGATCTATGTCATCTCCACAACTGGCATCACGTACATGCCCACATTAGGAAGAGGAGAATACTGCTGAAGATGTATCTCATGTTGGATTTCCCTCTTCAGAGGTAATCCATATGGTTCCTGAAACATATCATCATACTTAGAAACAATATCAATTAATTCCTTTTTATGAGATGGATCACACCCTTGGAAAGTGTCGTATGTCTCGACATCTTTCTCTTTGACGACCATGAGTACATATCTCTTATTAGTGTTTATGAGTCTTTTCATTTTCCCTACACTAACAAGTGTCGTATTTATCCTCATGTTTTGTGCTCTAACAATATATTCCAGTCCCCCTTTAGTAAGGTGGTATTTTTTCTCATGAGGAAAGAATACTGCTTTTCTATCATAAAGATAAGGACTTCCCAACACTATGCCACATATATCAAGTGGTACAACATCCAAATCCACTCCATCAATCAACTTTGAAGCAATAGAAAATCTGGCCGTACATTGTTTGGTGACATTAAGTTTTTCTTTATCACATACCCAACCAAGAGGATAAGGCTTTAGATGTGGTTTCATTTCAAGACCCATATTCTTGATAAGTGCTTCAGATATTAAGTTTACTTTGGAACTCGGATCAAATAATGTATCTATCTTAGTATGTTTAGATACAAATCTAATATGAAATAACTCATTCCTCTTTCATTCATCAACATGAGATTCATCATTGGAACTTGAACTAGCATGAAGAGAATATTTACCTTGTACTCCAACCGCTGTGATCTTTCCTTCATCTCCTGAATCAAAACCAAGATCTTGCTTCATTGTAGCAATGATCTTTGTCTTCCCCTTTCCACCGAATTGTTTCGGTTTCTTTTCTGGCTGCAGTTTCCAACAATGTTCTTCATCGTGACCTCTCTTCTTGCGATGAGTGCAAGATGATTTTCCTCCTTCTCGCATCACTGTGGTGGTCTTCTTGTCCTTCCTTTTAAACTTCTTGAAAGGTTTATGTGGGATATTGGAATGTTTCTTTGTGGGATCTTCTTGAACATGTTTTCCCCTATTCTCAAGGCGAGTGGCTTGCACACAAACTTCGTCAATACTGGTGAGGTTAAAACGTAGTAAAGTATGATGAATATAACTGTAAAGTGCGCCAATATACTTCATTAGAGTTTCATAATAATCCAAAGGAATGTTCATTGCAAGATCTTTCTTCCTAAATTCTTCTGTGAAACTTTGTACAGTTTGACCTTTACTTTGCCTTAAAATTTTCCATTCCATCATTTTATGTAAATACCCTAATGGATAAAACTGCTTCCTTATCTCGTATTTAAATTACGACCATGAGGAAAGAAGATTGCCACACTTACTTCTATCCTGAAGCTTTCTCTCCCACCATATGAGAGCAGTGCCTTCCAACTGAAGAGAAGCCAGTTGCACTTTAACTTCCTCTTCATCAATATGTTGAACATGACAATATACTTCAACCTGTCGAATCCAATTATCTAGCTTTTCAGGATTAACATCTCCATTAAACATAGGTAAATAAACTTTTACATCAAACTTTAATAATGGTTTCTTAAAAGAGGCTTTATGGCTAGAATGGTGAGAATGATGAGAATGATTAGAAGAAGAAGAACTAGATCTTGAAGGTGAAGATGGAGGCTCAGGAGGATCTCCTCCAGACCCTTGGTTTACCGAAGAATCATCATCTACATGTTCTTCATTTTTCTTCTCTTTATTCTTCATCCTCTACTCATAATATCCATACATTCGTTCGACCATTTCTCACATGCGATAAAAGACCATGTGAACGTTTTTCTCCTATTCATCACACTTGTCCTCTTCTGTCATTTTCTTCCTTCGGGATGCATGGCTAACTTTGATATCGAAAGTATTAAGAGTTCCTTCACCCTACTTATGTTTGGCCCTAGTAAGAATCTATACTCAACAATTCAATTCAAAGACGACAGCTCTGATACCAACATGATCTAGGATCTTTTCATCCAATGACTTATTAAAGAATCGTATTAAATGAGCATAAACTAAATTACACCGTAAAGAAGGAAAATATCAAAAGGAAAGAGACATAAGCATGCAATATGAATGCAAAAACTTGATAATGGAGTTCGTCCCTGGTGGACAATGTCTTCGGGTCCTGCTCTCAAATGGGTAGGCCTTTTTATTAACTCCACAAAATAATTGGGCAAAATACATAAGTATACCTCATTCTAGAGTTAAGATAAAAAATATTTTATCAGATAAGAAAACTGACATCACCACTACGTTCGTGGCATCAAATTACCTAAAAATGACTGTCTCCACACCTTGATATGAGTCTAGCACTTTCAGACCCAAGAAAACTCTTGCCTCAGTTTTCGTGCCTGCACCTGCAATTAATTACTGGGCTCTGTCTCGAAATCCATGCCGCTGTCTTAAAATTCATGTCTCTTCCGTACGACCACGCCCTTGGTCTTCCTCCTCTTACTATGGTGGAAACTCCCTTTATATAATAAAATGTGGGTAGTTATGAATTAATGGGGCGCTTGGCGCATTGGTTAGAGGAGAATATTTTAAGTCGTTGGTTAGGCAGAGGTCCCGACGTCGAACCCGTGGGACTCCCCTTTTATTTTGGTATATTGTTATATAGTTGACGCGTGACTATATATATTGGACTGGTGGAATATAACGCAAATATTGTAGAGGTGCCACCAAATTTGGCGGTATATTTAAT
>ML796117.1:365408-380477 GCA_009831015.1 Picea engelmannii | reverse complement strand
GTGAGAGGCCAAGAGGCTCTTGGTGAGATGCCAAGAGAAAGAGGAGCTGAAGCATTCTTGTTGAGAGAACAAGAGGAGCTGAAGCATTCTTGTTGAGAGAACAAGAGGAGCTCAAGAATTCTTGTTGAGAGAACAAGAGAGAGGAAGAGAGAGGTTGAGCTGAGAAAAGAGACAACATTTGCCGAAGGAGATCACACATCCCAAAGAAAAGAGAAGTATGGATTTCAGACAGGAAGGAAGAACAGGTCGTACCGTACGGATTTGTGGAGGTCATACAACATGTAATGTGCACAGAAATTGAGGAGGATAGCAGTTGCAATTTCTGAGAGTATTGGCATGCATTCCAAGGCTACCATACAACATTTGTTGGCATAGAAATTGAGGTAACTGTTGTAATATATTTCTGAGTGTATTTCCGTACAGTCTGTACAGTCTTAGCAGAGTTTTGGCACAAATTTTGAGACAGTCCGTACAACATTAATTGTTGGGGCAGCCGTACAGTTGTACGAATTTCTGGTTCAGAAATTGAGGAGAAAAGCTACAGGAATGTCCAGATAAGTTTGTGTAAATATCGGAAGATGAATATGCTGTAAAAGAATTTCTCAGAAGCTCATAAATAATACAAAGCCCTCTCTAACTGGTTTTCCCCTTGTGGGTTTTTCCAGGGTCGAAGTTAGACCGAAAATATTTGTGTCTATATTTTCTGAGTTTTGCATATTGCTGATATTTTATTTCTGCGTTGAAAACGATGTTCAGAATCCTCATGTTTCAGTTCTGAAATTTATTTCTGTTAAGTTTTTTTAGTATATGTTGAAACACCAGGCTGTAGCATATGCTGAAATACCGCTGTGAGTATATGCTGAAACACAGTGCTGAGTCATATGTTGAAACACCGCTATGCTGAAACACAGTGTTGTAGCAGATGCTGAAACACAGTGTTGTAGCAGATGCTGAAACACAGTGCTGTAGCAGATGCTGAAACACAGTGCTGTAGCAGATGCTGAAACACAGTGCTGTAATAGATGCTGAAACACAGTGCTGAGTCATATGCTGAAACACCGCTGTGAGTATATGCTAAAACACAGGGCTGTAACATATGCTGAAACAGTGCTGAAACTGAGTTTGGCATTTAAATTTGACTAAAAAAATAAGCGAGACTGAAACTGGGTTGGGATTTTGAAAAATTAACAAATTAACATTGGTATGGTATGGTATGATATGGCATTAGTATGGTATGGTATGGTATGCATTGCCTTGGTATGGTATGCCTTGTATTGGTATGATATTGATTGGCATTGGTATGGTATGGTATGACTTGACATGCCATGCCTTGCCATGCATTGCCTTTCCTTCACTTACCATATCTTGTCTTTCCATACCATGCATTGCCTTCTAATGCAGACCCCCCTTCTCCCCTCGGGTTTGTTGACCTCCCGGTCAAGGATTGATCTATAAACTGAGTCTGATTGACTCTTTGGGCCTCCGCTAGACCCCAAATTCATCTACACATGCCCTTTTTCCCATGGCGTAGGTCGTATGAGACCCACCGACTCTCTCCTTAGAGCTGGTTGAATTTAAATGCCTGACGGGTGCTAGCTCTTCTCTGGCTAAGCCCCTCCTTCATGTGACCGCGGTTGTGACCAGTCGCCTAATCGAAAGGCACATCATGAATTTGCGTATCAGGTCTTTGTGTGTGAGTCACCTCGACTCTTCTTACCTCTGAAATCTCGACAGGAGCTTAGCCCGTGCTAGCTCCCCTATTCTCCTTCATTGATATGACCCTTCACTATGACCACGGGCCAATCTTTCGAGCGCTTCACGATTTCACGTTTCAGGACTTCACGTCTCGCGAAGTTCAATTGCTCATCCTTTTGAAACCTGAACTTGCAAGTTTCTCTTGTCAGATCAACGGTCCACAATCCCCGCGATCCAAAAGCTCTAATCTCCTTTTTGCATATCGGGACTTCACGTTTAGCGAAGTTGGAAGACTGTGCACTTCCCTTCTCCAATCCCTAATATCCTGAAATTCATGTGCGCCCAATCAACGACTCACAACTCTCTGGGATCTGACGGCTCAGATCAACTCTTCACGAATCGGGACTTCGTGTTTCGCGAAGTTGGAGGACCACTCACCTCCCTTCTCCTGATATCCGAACTCTCGAAATCTCCCTGGATAATCAATGATTCAAATATCTCCTTTGATCAACGACTGTGATCAAGTCGCGATTTCATGATTCTAGATTTCCCAGAACTCTTTTCTTTGATTTCCCGAGTTGCGAACTCCCGACAAGACCAGATATACGGTCCAACTCCCTCCTTCAATCAACGACTGTCATCAAATCACGATTTTGTGATTCGCGAGTTCTTATAACTCTGCCTTTGAATTATCTAAATCACGAGTCAGCAAAATGTTGATCTCTCGCCATGTGTCCCCCTTAACAATGGAAGGTTCCGATGATTTCAGAACTTCATAGGTCCGATTCTCCTATACACTTTCAAAGATTTAATGTTAGTGCACTTTACCTTGATCAAATGACTACGATCCTTTTGCACGTAGATCAGAGGACTAAGATCCTTTCTTTACGATCTGATCGAATGGCTAGGATCTTTTCTTTGTGCTCAGATCAAACGACCGAGTACTTTTCCCTAGATTTTAGATCGAACGACTGAGATCTTTTCTCCTCTGCGCTTTCTCCTCGTTGTATAGACGATCATCGGACGGTCCAAATATCTCCCCCTGAGCTTACACTTTCTTCAGACTCAGAAGATTTTTGAAAGATTCAAAGGCTTCGACCCTTTTCCTTCCTGCGAATCCATTTCTTGGATCTCATTCACACTTCTTGGAAAGTGCTACCCTTCCAGAGATTGATCTCCTCGAATCTTTCAATCTCCCGAGAACTTCTTTATTTTCTAGGAAATTCGTCAAACTCAGATCCAAAGATTCTTGAAAATAATTATTTCCCACCTTAATGGCGTTCCTCTGTTCTTGTCCTTCAACTTCCTTACAGAGTCTCTTCGACTCTTCATCGAATTCCAGACTTGGGCACTCTTTGCAAAAGATCTTTACACAAGATTTGAGTTCTTGCGACGACTATGAACACCTTGCAGCAATTGTTTTACACTTCCTTCAAAGAAACCTTACACTGTTCCTCCTGATCTTACGAGTCGAGGCAGACTTTGTCAACGCACTCCTTGTGGATTGAATTATGGATCTGTGCACGCCTTGCAGCAGATTCTTATGCAAGATATGGATTCTTGTCAACTAATGTGCACTCCTTACATAAGTCACTTTGTACTCGCAAAGGAAATCATACGATATTTCTTATGTGCTTCTGAGTCGAAACTGACTCTGTCAACACACTCCTTGAGGACTATGTGCATGCCTTGCACCGCTCACGAAGAAAAGTGATTTCAAAATTTATGCAAGCATTTCAAAGCTACATAGTCTTGTAGCAAATTCCATTCATTCTTGATACAAACAAAAATAACAGAGAATTGCAGGAAACAACAACAGTCTCCCATATTTGGATCAATTTTCCTCTATTATCTTGATTCAAAATCAAGAAAATGATTACTGGAAAATTCAGAACAACAACTACTAGTCATAATTTTCTACTTGCTCACAACTCTCGTAACCCTTCTTTAGGGCGTACAAAGCCTCTCTTTATACAAAAGAAACAAACTAATTTCTATCTAAGTGTGGTTACATCAAGACTAGGGTTAAACTCCCAGGTCACGCGTGCTCATTTTTGTCTCCACGCGCGTGATCTTTCCTCTTTTGTTTTCTATCAGCTTCAAAATATTGCAGTACCATCTAGCGTTCAAGACTTCGGATTGGTTCTCATGCGCTGAGTTGTCCTGCCACGTTTACTTGCTGACGATGCTCCTGCATCATACTCCCTTGGGAAAAAATTCATGGACTCGTGTCCATGAGCTCTTGCATTGACTTTCCATGCTTCTGGATATCATCTTCACTCTCCCAACTGGCATCTTATATTGGGTGTCCCTTCCACTTGACCAGACTCCTCAATAAGTTTCCAAAATTTTGTTACCACCTCAGTCTGTCCATATGTATGAGGGTGATAACCTGAGCTGAAGGACAAATCTATCCCCAACTTCTTCCACCGTATTCCCCAAAAATGACCAACAAATTCTGTGACTCTGTTCGAGACAATGCTTCTGGGTAGGCCGTGAAGCCTCACAACTTCCTTAAAGAATAGATTCACAACATGTGTTGCATCACTGGTCTTCTGGCATGGGATAAAGTGTGCCATCTTTGAAAACCTATCCACCACCACAAATATGGAATCGCATCCCCTTTGCGTTCTTGGTAGTCCCAACACAAAATCCATGCTTATTGCATCCCAAGGCCTCTCTGGTATGGGCAATGGTTGATACAATCCAGTGTTTTATCTTTTACCTTTTGCATGTTGGCAAATTCTACATCCGTTCATGAATTTTATCATATTTGTTCTCATACCTGGCCAATAGTATGAACTGCTCAACTGTGCAAATGTATTATCATGGCCGAAATGTCCATCCAATCTTCCACTATGGTTTTCCTTCAAAAGGTTATCCCTTATTGAGCATTTTGGTATGCACAATTGATTGCGCTTGAACAACAATCCCTCTTGAATAATATACTCCACAACTGGGAAAATCATGAGCTCCTACTCATGGCTCCCTCTTTTATGTTGTTGAGATCCACCATGGTCCCATACTTTCTCTCGAAGCTGTTCATATGCTCATTTTCCTTCCTGCTTCTTTTGTTGTTGTTGTTGTTTCTTCTATGCTGCTATGGAAGGTCCTCCTTTGTTCAACCTCCTCCTACTGATAGTTTCTTGTGTTGACCCCAACATCAACCTTATTATTTCTTCGATCACCTTTTCCAACTGCTCAACTAGCTGGTCCTTGTTTTGCAGACTTCTCTTCTGCACTTCCTTCTTGTCAATGCGTAGAACAACATGATCTCCCTTGATGCCTCCATCTCTCATGGCCTTAGCTTTCCACTCTGTTGTAGGCTCTAGTTCCACATTCTCATCATTGAGTTGCTACTCAGCTATCTCCTTTGACAAATTGGCTTCTGTCATCTCCTCTTGTGTTGGTTCAACTCCAACTTCTTCCAGCTTCTCCCCATGCTAGTATGTTCCTCCACCTGTTTCCAATTTGGTCTGTTGGATATGCCTACTCTTCATATTTATCCTCCTCTCTAGGGATTCCAATTCCTCATATAGATCAACAAAATCTATGTTGTATGATTCCTCTTATGTTGCAGGTTCGAGTGTCCCAGTCATCTTCTATTTAGCTCTTGGGCTGAAATTTTTGAGCAATTATGTTGAATGCTCCTATCCCATAGTCTGCATGAATGTCTATTGGAATCCATCTTCTAGTTATGGATTGTTCAACCAATCCTCCAACATATTCAACTCTCATTCCCATTGAGTGAGAAATTCATCTGAATTCTCCTCTTTTTTTGTTGGGGAAGACATCAGTATCTGATCCTCCTTGACAGTCTCTGTTGGACGTCTTTCTTCTACTACACCTGCATCACAGACACAGTTATATTTAAAATCATTTGGTCCCATGGCCTCCTTCTCAGACTTTCGTTGCACTATCACCTCCCATGCAACTCTTGTATTAGTCTCTGCTGGACTATTTGGCAGGAATATTTGAATTCCCCCAATGATCAGAACACACCCCTGATCCTCCTCCACTGCGATGGGAGTGTAAAACTTCTCATCATCTTCATTCATATGATCTACAAACCCACATGAATCTTCATCTATCAACACTCCTTGCTGACATGAACTCTTAGCTAAGTTCATCTCCTATCCCTTGCCCACTTGGCGATATGGGATTTCTCCTCTGCCCCCCTGGCAGTCTATGAGATCCAACGATCCCTTTTCATTACCCACCTGAAAACTTGAACTTCCATCACTACTCTCCTGGAAATCTATGAGATTCTCCACTGATCTCCTTCTATTGCCCACTTGGCAACTTGAAAGTTCACTTTTTCCCTCCTGGCAGTTTATGGGATCTCCTGATCCCATCTCATGGTCCACCTGGAAACATGAATTTCCACTGTTTTCCTCCTGACAGTCTAAGATATCCTCACTTGATATCATATCATTTCCCACCTGGAAATTTGAAAATTCATCTCTACCCTCCTGACAGTTTATGAGACCTATAACTGATCTCCCTTCCTCATCATCATTGAGATTTCTCCCAGTCTCTGGTTCACATATGTGAATTAGTTCCTCCTCTGTGTCACTGAGGTCTTCAACATGCCTCAACCACTTCCTCCACTCTTGTTGTTTTTTTTTGACCAACAAGTTTTGGACATGCCATTTTACCTTCCTGTTCAGAGGCCATTCGTACCTCCAACGTACCCTTTGCCTCATGTTGCATATTTAATGTCATTTGTTCCATTCTCACTCTTATCTCAATGAGCTCCTCATCAAATTATTATTTACTTTTCTTCAGGTGGCCTACTCCTCGACCACAGTTATGGCCTTCAGTAGCCATCATTTTTGTCTTCATCCCTCCTGGCTATCTACCATTTGTTGCATACCTTGCAATAGTCATCACAAATCACAAGTACTATGTATTCCTTCACCTATTGTTCTACAGGAAAACTCCATCTTCTGATATCATTTGATGTCATAAGATTATTTATTTTCACATTCTCACCTTTGTCTGCAATCTATAGACATAGTTCAGCTCTTGATACTGCTTGATGTAGTCAGACTGTCCTCTCTATATCCCTCACCTGAAATCTATAGAAGAAATTAAATATGATATCTCTTGACTATATGAGACTATCTCCTTTATTTCCTTCACCTAAAATCTACAGACGAAAATCAGATCTAATACCACTTGATGGTTATATTTTCTTCAACTACTCTCTGCTACATAAATTAAAAATCTGAGCTCTGATACCACTTGATGTAGACCCCCCTTCTCCCCTCGGGGCTTCTAACCTCCCGGTCAAGGATCAATCAAGAAACTGAGTCTGATTGACTCTTTGGGCCTCTTCTAGACCTCGAATTCATTTACACAGGCCCTTTTTCTCATGGAGCAGGTCATATGAGACCTGCCGACACTCTCCTTAGCGTTGGTCAAATTTCAATGCCTGACGGGCGCTAGGTCTTCTTTAGATAAGCCCCTCCTTCATGTGACCAAAATTATGACCAGTTTCCTAATAGAAAGGTGCGTCGCAACTTCGTGTATCGGGTCTTTGCATGTGAGTAACATCGACTCTCCTGACCTTCGAAATCTCGACAGGATCCTAGCACGTGCTAGCCCCTCTATTCTCCTTCACCGATGTGATCCTTCACTATGACCATGAACCAATATTTCAAGCGCTTCATGATTTAGCATTTCATGACTTTGTGTCTTATGAAGCTTGCTTGCTCGTCCTTTTGAAACCTGAACTTGCGATTTCCTCTTGCCAGATCAACGGTCCGTAATCCCCGTGATCCAACGATTCTCATCTTCTTTTCGCATATCGAGACTTCACATTTCATGAAGTTGGAAAAATACGCACTTCCCTTCTTCGATCCCTGATATCCTGAAAATCATGTGCTCCCGATCAATGGCTCACAACTCTCTGGGATCTGACGGCTCAGATCAACTCTTCGTGAATTAGGACTTCATGTTTTGCGAAGTTGGAGGACCACTCACCTCCCTTCTCCCAATATCCGAACTCCTAAAACCTCCCTAGACAATCAACGGTCTAGATCTCTCCTTCGATCAATGATTGTGATCAAATCTCGATTTTACAATTCGTGAGTTCCCATAACTCTTTCCTGTGATTTCTCGAGTTGCAAACTCCCGACAAGACTAGATCTATGGTCCAACTCCCTCCTTCGATCAACGACTATGATCAAATCATGATTTGGCAATTCACGAGTTCTTATAACTTTGCCTTTGACTTCTCTGAGTCACGAGTCAACGAAATGTTGAACTCTCGCCATGTGTCCCCCTTGATGATCAACGGTTCTGATGATTTCAGAACTTCGTAGGTATTATTATCATGTAAACTTTCAAAGATTTAATGTTAGTTCACTTTACCTTGATCGGACGACTACGATCCTTTTGCGCGCATATCGGATGACTAAGATCCTTTCTTTGCACTCTCATCGAACGATTGAGATATTTTCTTTGCACTCTGATCGAACGACTGAGGTATTTTCCCTGGCATTCAGATCAAACAGATGAGATTGTTTCTCATCTACGCTTGCTCCTCGTTGTCTAGACATTGATCAGACGGTCCATATCTCTCCCCCTGAGCTTACGATTTCTTCAAACTCAGAAGATTTTTTAAATATTCAAAGGCTTCGACCCTTTTCCTTCCTACGAGTTCATTTCTTGGATCTCATTCGCACTTCCTGGAAAGTGCTACCCTTCCTGAGCTTGATCTCCTCGAAGCTTTCGATCTCCCAAACACTTCTTTCTTTTCCAGGGAATTCGTCAAACTCAGATCCAAATATTCTTGAAAATAATTCTTTCCCTCCTTTTTGGCATTCCTCTGTTCTTTTCCTTTGACTCTTCATCGAATTCCAGACCTGTGCACTCTTTGCAACAGATCTTTACCCAAGATTTGAGTTCTTATGACGACTGTGAAAACCTTGTGGCAATCGTTTTACACTTCCTTCAAAGAAACATTATGCTATTCCTCTTGAGATTACGAGTAGAGATATACTCTGCCAACGCAATCCTTGCGGACTGAATTCTGGATCTGTGCACTCCTTGCAACATATTGTTACACAAGATATGGATTCTTGCGGACGACTGTGCACTCCTTGCAGTAGTCACATTGAAATCCTTACAAAGGAAATCTTATGCTATTTCTTCTGAGTTTCAGAGTCGAAACAGACTCTGTCAACGCACTCCTTGCGGACTATGTGCACGCCTTGCACCGCTCAAGAAGAAAAGCGATTTAAAATTTTATGCAAGCATTTCAAATCTACATACTCTCGTAGAAAATTCCATTCATTCTTGATACAAACAACAATAATAAAGAATTGTAGGGAACAACAACAATCTCCCACATTTGGATCAATTTTCCTCTATTATCTTCATTCAAAATCAAGAAAACGGTTACAAGAAAATTCAGAACAACAACTATTGTTCATAATTTTCTACTTACTCACAGCTCTTGTAACCCTTATTTAGGGCATACAAAGCCTCTCTTTATACAAAAGAAACAAACTAACTGCTATCTAATTGCAGTTACATCAAGACTAAGATTAAATTACCAGGTCACACGTGCTCATTTTTGTCTCCACGTGCGTGATCTTTCCTCTTTTGTTTTCTATCAGCTTCAAAAGATTGCAGTATCGGCTAGCGTTCGAGACTTCGAATTGGTTCTCAGGAACTGAGTTGTCCTGCCACCTGTACTTGATGACGATGCTCCTGCATCACCTTCACTTGCCATATCTTCTCTTTCCATACCATTCCTTTCCATTCCATGTCTTTCCATCCCATGCCTTGCCATGTCATTCTATGCCATGCCTTTCCTTGCATTCAATTTCCATGCCTTGCCTTTTCCATGCAATGCCTTTCCATACCATTCCATTCCTTTCCATGCCATACCTTTTCATGTCTTGTCTTTCCTTCACTTTCCATGTCTTGTCTTTTCATACCATGTATTTCCATGCCATGCCTTCACTTTCCATGCATTTCCTTGCATTCAATTGATATGCCATCAAAGGATTCATATGTAAAAATTAAAATCAAAGGATTCATTAAGTGTGTAATTATACAACTTGTTATCCCATATTTCTTATATAAAAATACTTGCATGAGAATTCCAATGTTTTAGTCAATGAAGCATAGTGCAATTTTTGAAGAGGAGGTCAATTTTATTTTTATTTTTATAAGTAAGTGGTTTTATATATAAGGGCCTTCAAGAAACCAAACCATAGTTACAAAATTTGATAACATCCGGATTGTAGTAACTGAACTTCCCCAAAAGGGAGAAACTAGTTCAGCCAACCGAGTAAGTTTAGCATCTGAGAGCCTACCAGTCTTAAAAAACAAAGCTGAGCTGACTAAATTGTAACTAGAGGGAAAACTATTAAAAAAAGAAAAGATCCCTTGAGGGGTTAGACACCTGGAAAGTAATCTGGCAAGTAACCTGGCAGGTAACCTGGCCACAGCTCCTCCTCAACAGGTGTCCCTCTATTTACCAAATGCATGTCATTGTCCATGGTGCACTCGTCCCTGTTGGCAGCTATCATGGCGTCTCCCGACGGAGTGTGCACATGCTGATCTGTGGCTATGATCGCTTCCATATCCTCCTGTTGGACCTGCTCCGCAACGACCTCTACTACACTCTGCGTCCTGACATTCCTGTCATCGCCTGCTGAGGAGGGCACTCCTTCTGAAGCCACGCCTACTGGGTAGGAGGGAGAGGCATCTTGGAAGGTAGAAAGGAGCTGGAGGAGGGTCGAGATCCTTCCGTCCATAAGCTGCATCCTAAATTGGAGGTCCTCCATTCCCTGACGGAGTTCGAAGACCAAGTCGTAGAGGATGTTGAAACTCTCTTTCAGCTACAGATCCGGATTGGAGTCAGAAGACATCGACGCATTGTTTCGGTCAGCCCGAACAGGAGATGGAGCCCCCATGGGAGACTTTGAAGAACCAACAACTAGCGCGAGGGGAGGATTGAAAGTTCTGGAGGTTGAAAGAGTGACAAGGTGGCACAGGGAAGAGACCGACAAGGTTTCAATTATGGCTAAGCACTCAAAGCGGGAGATAGGCGAGGTGGAGGAATTGAGAGGTGCTAACTCAGGAAACAAGAGTGGTGAGGAAAGTGTTGAGGGTGAACTAGGAGGAGAAGCCGATGCATGAGGCCGAGGAGGATGCCAAGAAGAGCCCCTTCACGGTCATCCTTGTTTTCGCGGCATGATTTGGCAGTGTAAAAGGATTTTGCGTTCCAGGCCAATGTGGAGAGCCTGGAGAAGGCCGGGAGTCGTGAGCACCATGAACGTGCAAGCAAAACTAGGCCAGGGCAGTAGAGGAGTGCTGGAGTCGGTTCTCAGGGGAGGGAGAGTATCACAAGAAGACGGAGAAGCCATAGAACCATGCATAATGGAGGTTGGGTGAACACAAATTAATTCCACTGCAAACGACGTGAAATCCAGTTAATGCTAGGTAGATTTGGTGGTAGTTGGCACGAGTAGGTCACATGGCTCGGTGCCTTGCTGGATCCTCCGCTCTCCCTCTGTACGCCAGGTGGTCGGTACTATCACCCCATCCAGGGGAAGAGGAGGTCAATTTTCAAGAACATTGTGTCGGGCATTTTTGGGTAGTTTAGTCGCATGGTACTTGGCCAAATAGACTTGTGAGAGCTTACGGAACTTCATTATGTCACTCGGTTTGGATTTTATGCCCTCAGACCAAATTGTCCACATGTCCCTAAATGGCTTGAAGAGGGGAGTTGCAACTCACAATAGAACTAAAATGAAGACTTGGATTGGAGAACCGTTAGTTTCATTGGATCTGGAGCACCGGGTTTCAACTAGGGGGCCCCTTCGCTATCATTTTTTCCACCGAAAAACCATATGTTGGAGTATCTCCGGCACTAGGGTTTTAGTCAATGAGGCATAGTGAAATTTTTGAAGATGAGGTCGATTTTCAAGAGCACCATGTCAGGGATTTGTGGGTAGTATAGTCATGTGGTCTTTGGAAAAATATACTTTTGGGAGCTTAGGAAACTCTTTTATGACGCTCGGTTTGAATTTTATGCCCCCGGGCCAAATTGGCCACATTTCCTTGAATGACTTGAAGAGGTGAGTTGCAACTCGTGATAAAACTCAAAACGAGACTCAAATGGAAAAACCATCAGTTGCATTGGATCCATAGGATATGGTTTCAACTATGGGGTCCCCTCCACTGTCATTTTGTCCACTGAAAAACCGTATCTTGGAGTATCTTTAGCAATAGGGTTTTGGTCAATGAGGCATAGTGCAAATTTTGAAGACGAGGTCGATTTTCAAGAACACCATGTCGGGAATTTGTGGGTAGTGTAGTTGCATGGTCCTTGTAAAAATAGAGTTGTGGGATCTTATGAAACTCCATTATGCCACTTGGTTGGGATATTATACTCTCAAACCAAATTGGCAACATGTCCCTGAATGGCTTGAAGAGGCGAGTTGCAACTCGCGATAAAAATCAAACCGGGACTCGGATGGGTGAACCGTCAGTTGCATTGGATTCAGCGCACTGGGTTTCATCTAGGGGTCCCCCTCCGCTATAATATTTTCCACTGGAAAACCATATCTTGGAGTATCTTTGGCACTAGGGTTTTGGTCAATGAGGCATAGTACAATTTTTGAAGAGGAGGTCGATTTCCAAGAACACTGTGTCAGGAATTTTAGGGTAGCGTAGTCGTGTGGTCCTTGGAAAAATATACTTGTGGGAGCTTACAAAGCTCCGTTATGCCACTCGGTTTGTATTTTATGCCCCTGGACCAAATTGGTCACCTGTCCCTAAATGACTTGAAGAGGCGAGTTACAACTCACAATAAAATTCAAATCAGGACTCAGATGGGAGAACTGTTAGTTGCATTGGATTCAAAGAATTGGCTTTCAACTAAGAGGCACTGTCTACTATCATTTTTTCCACCAAAAAACCATATCTTGGAGTATCTCTGGCACTAGGGTTTTGGTTAATGAGGCATAGTGCAATTTTTGAAGAGGAGGTCGATTTTCAAGAACACTGTGTCGGGAATTTGTGGGTAGTGTAGTTGTGTGGTCCTTGGAAAAATAGACTTGTGGGAGCTTATGAAACTCCATTATGCCGCTCGGTTTGAATTTTATTCCACTAGACAAAATTGGCCACATGTCCCTAAATAACTTGAAGAGACGAGTTGCAACTTGTGATCAAAATCAAACCGGGACTCGGATGGGAGAATCGTTAGTTTCATTCGATCCAGAGCACTAGGTTCCAACTTAGGGGGGAGGGGGCTCTGCTATCATTTTGTCCACTAGAAAACCATATCTTGGAGTATCTCCGACACTAGCATTTTGGGCAATGAGGCGTAGTGCAATTTTTGAAGAGGAGGTCTATTTTTAAGAACATTGTGTCAAGAATTTGTGGTCAGTGTAGTCATGTGGTCCTTGGACAAATAGACTTGTGGGATATTATAGAACTCTGTTATGCTGCTCGGTTCGGATTTTATACCCTTGGAACAAATTGGCCACATATCCCTGAATGGATTGAAGAGGTGAGTTTCAACTCGCGTTAAAACTCAAATCGAGACTCGAATGGGAGAAACGCCAGTTGCATTGGATCCAGAGCATTGGGTTTCAACTAGGAGAGGGCCTCCGTTGTCATTTTTTCCACCATAAAATCGTATCTTGGAGTATCTCCAACACTAGGATTTTGGTCAATGAGGCATAGTGCAATTTTTGAAGAGGTGGTCAATTTTCAAGAACACTGTGTCAAGAATTTTTCGTAGTGTAGTCACGTGGTCCTTAGAGAAATATACTTGTGGGAGATTACGAAAATCCTCTATGCCACTCGGTTTGAATTTTATGCCCCCAGATCAAATTGGCCACATGTTCGTGAATGGCTTGAAGAGGTGAGTTTCAACTCATGCTAAAAATCAAATAGAGACTTGAATGGGAGAACCGCCAGTTGGATTAGATCCGTAGCATCGAGTTTCAACTAGGGGGTCCCTGTTGGATTATTGAGAGGGGGGGTGAATCAGTAATAGCGTAATTATAATCCTTTTTCTCCAAATAATCCAAGTGTTACATCAGTGTAGAATTATTATCCAATAATAAGCAATAATAAATGAACAATCACACACATACACACTACACTAGTGTTTTACGTGGAAACCCAAATCGAGAGAAAAACATGGAATGCTTTATCTTATATGTCTTGAAGAATTACATTCATTAGAAGCACCAACTTCCTTTATTTTCCAGCTGCAACTGGAAGGAGGCTCCAACCCCCTAGTTTCTCAGGCTACAACCTGAGGGAATCTCCAACTCCCCAATTCTCTGGCTACAACTAGAAGGAGGCTACAATCCCCTATGTTCTCCTGCTACAACCAAAAGGTGGCTACAACCACATGTCCTTGCCCCGTCCAACCACCCTGAAGTAGAAGTAGAATGATGGAACCACTGTCACACTATCACTGTGAGATATACCATTGTAAACATGTACCAATAAACCTAAACCATGCATCAACCATGGATCAACCTGTACCTCAACCTGTAATCAACATGTACCATAAACAAGTGCATCAACCATGCATCAACTTGTACCAAACAATCTATAATCAACCTGTACCATAAACAAGTGCAACCAAGTATGTACAAATCATGTGTCAAGTACTCATCAACTATGACTCATCAATATGTACCAACATCATCAACTATACACCTCATGTATGTGCCAACTCATCAACTACTTGTCTCAACCATGTACCCAAATAGTACCTCAACCAAAAGCCCTCATCAATTTCATCATCCAAATATGATTTGAAGCTCTTTAATAGACTTGTTGTATATGATCACATACCTGCAAACCTTCTTTAAATTTAACAACAAGAGACTAGCATTTTCATCAAGCATTTCTTTAGTCTTGTTGGACACACCTACCACACTTAGAGGGGGGGTGAATGAGTGTGGGGTTCTTTTTCCCAAAACTTCCCTCTTGCACAAAAACTCATCAATTAACATTCAACATTTATTCATTACCCATTGTTGTCATTTATAACCATTTAGATGTGAGCACATATCAGCAACATATATCAACAATATATCATCAACAAGTCATCACCACAATGAACACAAATAACAAAAGATGTATGTACAATTTTCTTTTTATTACGGACTACAATCGTTGGGGTTTATCAGCAACAACTGAATAGAGTACAACTCTACAAGAGCACCAGCTCTATATCCAAGACTCATCTTGCATTCTCAACACCAACTGAGATGAGGCAACAATCCTCAACAGATATCAATCTGTACCATAAACAAAAGCATCAACCATGCACCAACCTGTGCCAAACAACCTGTAATCAACCTGTACCATAAACAAGTG
>ML796117.1:342816-353288 GCA_009831015.1 Picea engelmannii | reverse complement strand
GGGGGGGTGTGAATCAGTAATAGAGTAATTATAATCCTTTTTCTCCAAATAATCCAAGTGTTATATCAATGTAGAATTATTATCCAATAATGAGCAATAAGAAATGAACAATCACACACATACACAGTACACCAGTGTTTTACGTGCAAACCCAAATCGGGAGAAAACCACATAATGCTTTATCTTATATGTCTTGAATAATTACATTTATTGGAAGCACCAACTTCCTTTATTTTCCATAAGCAACTGGAAGGAGGCTCCAACCCCCTATTTTCTCAGGATACAACCTGAGGGAATCTCCAACTCCCAAATTCTCTGGCTACAACCAGAAGGAGGCTACAACCCCTTATGTTCTTCGGCTACAACCGGAAGGTGTCTACAACCACCTGTCCTTGCCCCGTCCAACTGCCCTGAAGTAGAAGTAGAATGATGGAACCAATTTCACACTATCACTATGAGATATACCATTGTAAACATGTACCACTAAAATTGAACCATGCATCACCCTGTACCTCAACCTGTAATTAACCTGTACCATAAACAAGTGCATCAACCATGCACCAACCTGTACCAAACAATCTATAATCAATCTGTACCATAAACAAGTGAAACCAACCATGTACCAAGTATGTACCAATCATGTGTCAAGTACTCATCAATTATGACTCATAAATATGTACCAACATCATCAACTATACACCTCATGTATGTGCCAACTCATCAACTACTTGTCTCAGCCATGTACCCAACTGGTACCTCAACCAAAATCCCTTATCAATTTCATCATCCAAATATGATTTGCAACTATGTAATATACATTGTGTATATGATCACATACCTACAAACCTTCCTTAACTTTAACAACAAGAGACTAGCATTTTGATCAAACGTTTCTTTAGTTTCACAAGACTAGTTTTGGATTAGTCAACAACCCTAACTTGAAATAATCATAAATTTATACTTGTAATGAAAAAATATCTAAAAATGATACACAATGTTCTTTAGTATGTTTTATGCAATTCCTCCAGGTGTCACTACTTGGAACCTATCAGAAAAGGAGTTATGGATAAAATGGCACACCTTGATGAATTTTGTCTTATTATAGAGAGCGACCTTGTAGAGCATGCCCCACATGGAATATTTATTGAATTGATATGAAACGATTACACGGAATACTACAGATTGTAATCTAACCAACACATTTGGTCTTACTAAATTTGGATCTCTTATGAAGAAGTTATGATGTTTTTACCCGAAACACATGCTTTTACTAGTTTCAAGACTAGCCACAAACCCTATTTTCCACGGAGTGTAACTCGAACAATGAAATGACCCACAAGCTGAATTTTTTACCACAGATACTTGGATATGTTTCCTCAATGGAATATCAATTTCACATCCTGAATCATTCTATAAAAAAGTTTATTGCGAAAATGGTGAGATGACATGAAAAAAAACATACCTTAGAAAGCATCATCAAAAGAATTTATCCTTCCTTGAATTCCGACCTTCTTTTCTTCACTTTCCTCATAAATTCAGATTATATATCCTTTTTTTACCTAAGACACCTATAGGTATTCAATATGCGCAAGTGTGTCTAAAATGAGATAGCCTTTCCACTTTCCTTATTTTAGGGTTAACCCACTTCTAATTTCTCCATTAAATTTATTTTGTATTCACTTTGAATTATAGTACACTCATCACTTCACTTTATTATTTACCTTCTAAAATATCTTAAATCACTTCGACTAATTTGACTTTTTGGGGCTTCTAGATGATATAAGAGGGTCCTCCAACTTCGTAAGGCCATAAATCTCAAACCGTGAGGAGTTATGTGACGTTCCACATACCACCAGAAATGGAATGACATGTACTATCCATATAGAATAGTATTACCTTCAAATATAGTGAAAATCATATCATTATCCATCAAACAAACTTGGGCCCATTACCTAAACCTGGGTTCTCCAACTTCACATGGTCATAATTCTCTAACCGTGAGGAGTTATGTGACGTTCCACATACCAACGGAAATGGAATGACAATAAATATCCATCTAGGATAGTTTCCATAACAAATTCACTATCCTTCATCTCATTATTTCATAATTGAGCATGGGTTCTCTTACTCCACAAAGCATCTTCCCGTGAGGGCTTTCACCATAAGGGGACCACTTTGGAGTTCATCCATATTTACTTATTATCAACCATGACAAGACAATAATGAGTCATATTTACATCAAAAAATCTTGGGTCCATTACCCAAACCTTTGTGTTGCGGGGATTTCTTCAAGGGTTGACATCAATGACAACCAACCTTAATCAACAGCCCCCTCCGTTGTCATTTTTTCCACTAGAAAACTATATCTTGGAGTATCTACGACACTACAGTTTTGCTCAATGCTTATTAAATATGTTTAGGAAAGGAATGTCAAAGCAAGGCAAGTGAAGGAAAGGCATGGAAAGTGATAAGGAAAGTGAAGGAAATACATGGCATGGAAAGTGATAAGGAAAGGAAAGTGAAGGTAAGGCATGGAAAATGAAGGCAAGACATGGAAAGACAATTTAAGGCAAGACAGGGAATGGAAAGTGAAGGCAAGGCAAGACATGGAAAGTGAAGGCAAGGAAAGGTAAGGAAAGAAAAGGCAAGTGAAGGAAAGTGAAGGAAAGGCATGACAAGTGAAGGCAAGGAAAGGCAAGGCAAGGCAAGTGAGGTTAAGGCAAGGCAAGTGAGGTTAAGGCAAGGCAAGGAAAGGAAAGGCAAGTGAAGGAAGGGCATGACAAATGAAGACAAGCCATGCAAAGGAAAGTGAAGGCAAGGCAAGGCATGGAAAGTGAAGGAAAGGAAAGTGAAGGAAAGGCATGGAAAGGAAAGTGAAGGCAAGGCAAGGCATGGAAAGTTAAGGAAAGGAATGGCAAGGAAAGTGAAGGCAAATCCAGGCATGGAAAGTGAAGGCAAGGCAAGCAAAGGCAAGTGAAGGCATTACAAATATTTTAACAACAGTCAAAATGAAGACAAAATTATTCGCTTTAGATACCTAGATGGTCATTCAAGTATACCATCAGGATCACTTATAATACTGGTGGTTTCCATTAACTTCTCTTGATTAGAGTAATGCAAGAAGTATTGTACCTTTGATGAGTTCTTACCTGGAATTGTTTCTAGTTGGAGGTTTGTACTAATAGCCAAGTTTGTAAAGTGGTATACAAATTGACCTAGTTTATAATCTTGAAATACATAACCACCTTTCTTTCATGTTATTTCATCTTGTGTCAGATATTATCCTTTAATAACCATCGACCCTGTCGGAAATTCAATGCCTTCAGAGTCTATTACTGATCGCATGAGGGTCTGCTTTCCCTCTAAGCATCATGCCAACCAATAATCAATGCCCCATTCATTATCTCTTGGGGAAATCACTGCATATATGTGCCCTGCAAAAAATGGAGTGCCAAAATGTGAGTCCACTAAATGACCAAAGCATAACACATTCATTCTAGTTATTCAAAATTTAAAATAATGATTCAACGAACCTAACAGTACGAGATCTGAGACACGATCATAATCTATTGAAATACTTGATTATTCATCCTCCAATTGGGACAATTCCATATTTATATGTTGACCAATGGGGATTGATACCGTCGATTCACAATCATCCCATTCATTACTACTACATGGACAATAGAAGCAAGATAGTTTTATCGTCCATATTTTAACTATTGCATTTTCTGATGTTCTAACTGAATGGAATCCATGATTGCCTTGGATTGTTTTGAATTCATACCACTGTGATCGATATACATTGACCACCTCCAAAAAATATCTATGTACATGTCCTTTCTTGTGTGATTGGTCTTCATGAGTTCCTGTTCCCTCTCCCATTACTGAAGAACACCATTCAACAATGGATTTTTCATCTCGAATGAGGGAAGTAGTAGTGAACTTCATTAATTTCTTGCGTAATGATATTTTTATGCATGCACTTGCTCCATCATGCTCCCCTTTGTCATGCACAGACTCAAAATAGTTCCAAATGTGTGGTACCTTTAGTTTTTTGTGCAACATATAGAACCATTGAAATACATGAGCATTTTTTAACTGACCTACACAACCATGTGACCAAATACAATATTGATCCATCTACATGTTCTTGTCCTTAAGGTGATTGTAGAACAACTAAAAAAAATGTTGTACATAGGCTAAGTCATGGCATCGATCATCACTTATGTAGAAGTGATACTATTTAAATATAACTCTGTTTTGTTCAATACTATTCAGTCCATGCATGTATGTGATATGTACCATTATGCTGACCTTCTCTGAGTGATAATATTGTCTTTGAATCTCATTTTCCAGTTGAAGGGTGTACTTCTCAATAAAATAAACCATTGATAACACAATACCAATAGGAAATGTATCTATGCATATTCTAAAATGCTCATCCTACCATCGAGCCACATGAACATGCTGTAAACAATGTCGTTTATTTTCGATGAATTCCTTTATGAAGTCGCAAAATCATACTTGGGAAGCAACCAATTCTATCTGTTTTCCTTCCTTTCCTCCATCAATATCATATGTTACATATTTAAATCTTTTCAAGGAAACATCCTTCCTCCCCAATTCATACTCATCGCTTACATGGATGCACCTTCTTAGTAACGTCATACCACCACATCTAGGGAATGTCCCATCTAAGCATGCATTTTGATAAAATGTAAACCCTCTGCCCTTGTACACAAGATGTTGTGAATAAAGTGTTAGAATATGAATGGATGTGCTCGTTTTAGCATTGAAAATATCACTATTGTCACCCAACCATAGGCCGAAGCCACCCTCCAAGCACCTTGACCTTGATAGAGAGAAGAATCTTGGTAGAAATCCAATATCCAAGCAAGGCTAATGCACCAAGCAAGAAGTAACCAAAGTTGATCAGAGAGTCCAACCCAAAACTGGCACAACACCTTCTCCAGGACTTGCGCACAAGACTGCCAGACTGCAGTGCGCACAAGTGAATTTTTTCGATTATGAGAAGTGTGTCAAATGAGAGACTAGTGCCCTGTATTTATAGTAATACTATCAGACTTGCCTGAGCTGACTTCTCATTCTAGGTACTAATTAATTCATATTAATTATCTCTCTTCAATAGACATCTCTTCTAGGGTTACGTTCATTTCTTTTCTTTCTTCCAGAACATTCTAATCTTGTCAAAGGTCAAAATATAGGTTCATACCTCCCGAAGCTACCATAATATCAACATTCCCTCCTAGCTAGGGAGGTATAACCGATAATGGTCTTGAGCACAAACAAACCATTCAACTTGGTAACATCATGAGCAACGTCATTATTATCCAACTGGATAATCTCCATGACAACTGGTACAATATCAGTTGATATAACACAACTGTGTTTATCCATGGTAGCACACAACTACTCAAACCATGACACATAGTCACAAACAGTGGAACATATCCACCACAGTAGTATATTTCTACTGTCCGAAGACAGGCAATCTCCATAACAACCATCTGATATCAACCTGCACAAAAAATATTGTTATGATATAAACTGAATCATCTGGGCCATTGTTTCACTCATATCTATGAGATCTGAAAGAGTATCTGCCCTTAGAGTAGAACATCAATGATGAGCTATCTGGACTATTCTTCTCAAGAAAGGAAGAATGACTATCCTGATTCATGAGCCTGGAACATTCCTCACCCTGGGCCATTCCTCCGACACTAAATAAAGTGTAACATAGAGAGAATGAATCTACCCTAAGGAATGGATGTCCCTAATTGCTAAACCTGGACCATTCCCCACCCTGGGCCATTCCTCCGGCACTAAAAAAAGTGCATCCTGGAGAGAATGAATTCGCCCTAAGTAATGATTGTCTGGACCATTTCCAAAGGAAATGACTATCCTGCACCAACCTCCAAAACGGACCATTCCTCATGTTAACCACAATGGGAAATCGTTTTTCAGTGAGGCGGGCCAATCTTCTTGAGTAACCCTCAAGAAGAGAGACTTCCCTAGACCACTCCCCATGTTAACCACAATGGGAAGTCACTGTCTATGGTACATCAACAATCTATCTAACCATTTTCATTACGAAAACGACCGTTCGATCTGGACCATTTTCCGAACTGGAAAATGTCTATCCGTCAGAAATCTCAATCCACTTTCCGAACTGGAAAGAGTCTGCCCAAGATGGAATATTTTTCAAAATTGAAAATGACTATCCTCAATTCAATAATATGTCAGTGCTCCCTCCTAACCTAGAGAGTCATTTCTTCCCATTCAACTAAGGGAGTTATTTCCACGATCCCCATTTTGTATTGGAAATATGCAAACTTTATTCTGGACAGAGGCTTTGTCAGGATATTTGTTGTCTGCACACCTGTGGGGATATACTAGAGATTTACTTCTCCTTCCTGGACATTATCTCGAATAAAGTAGTATTTGATCTCAATATGTTTTGACCTTTCATGAAACACTGGGTGTTCTGATAGTCTTATACAACTCTGATTGTCACAGTGTATTATGTGTTGGACAACTGAGAGGGGGGGGGGGTGAATCAGTTGTTACCGTGCTTAAACAATTATGCTTCTTTGAAAATCTTTACAAGGCACACAATGATGATTACAATATTGCAGAGAAATAAACAAAGGCACATTCAACATCAGTCACATATATGAGAAAGACAGAGACACATAATTCCTGAGGAAACCCATACAGGGTAAAAACCTCATTTTCTTTATATGATAAGTATTATCTACATTCTTTGCATTATCATACATATGAGAACCAACTCATTGTGGGGCTACAACCTCTGTTTTTGCAAGCTGCAACTTGCTGAGAGTACCGACTCTCTGTTTTCTCTAGCACCCACTGGAAGGAAGCACCAACCCCCTGGTTTTCCTAGCACCAACTAGAAGGAAGCACCAACTCCCTGGTTTCTCTAGCACCAACTAGAAGGAAGCACCAACTCCCTGGTTTCTCTAGCACCAACTAGAAGGAAGCACCAACTCCCTGTGTTCAAGAACACACTTGAACCTTTGAGGACACCAGTCCTCCCTAGCACCTCCCAACCACCCTAAATAATAAATTCTTTTGTTAATGAAACTTATTACAATGATATAACATTATTCAATGGCTTACCAGCCCGATTGTTGTTCTGTTACGCTGCTCTACCCTGTCTGCATCAGTGTCTTCTGCACGCCACCTTGCACTTTCTGTTCTTTAGCCTTTTATACTCTCTGCACCATATCTCTTTGATGCAACCTTCCTCTACCATGCATCTCTACTACTTCATTCTGCCTCCTTGCTCACACTTGAATCTTCCCCCTCGACAACTCCTACCATCTCTTCTTTCTTCATCATTCTTATAGTATATGTTCTCCTTGTGCATGCAATATTCACAATGCCTCAGCATGCACACTCCACGCCAAATTCCTCTGCAACTTGAGTGCTCTGTCTAATCATCATCATGTCTCTTCAGCTTCTCTGGTCGTTTTCCACCATGCGTCCAGTATCACTGGGTGTTCTGTCGAGATTTCTCAACCTCTATGGCAGTTGAGACTCCTCATCCTCTTTGGCGCAGTCGAGCTTATGCCTTCCTAAGTTTGGGGTGCAAATGCACCTTTTGGATATGCAGCGAGCAAATCTGGACGGCCAGAATCTGTGTTCCCAGATCTACGGTCAGGATTGGATTCTGGAGCCCCCCTGCCATTCTACCTTTAAGCGGAGGGGGGGGGGGGTCCGGAATTGGGCACGCATCTCTCGAGCGACCAGGATTAGAGTGCCCAGATCAATGGTGCTCAAGCGATTCTGGACCCCCTTTTCCATCTTGCCTTTAATCAAAGGGGGGGGTCTGGAATGGTGGGGTATTGACGAAGGGCCCCATTCCTGTCGTGTCACCTTTTGTATCGTTCTCCTCCCCACCTATCATCTTTGCTCCACCTGAATGAGAAACAAGGCTCATTCCCTTTAGCCCCTCCTTGTCCTCCAACATCTATCCATCTCCCGATTTCTGAAACTCTGAAGTGGTGTAAATCTGCAGACGTCACACGTGGATTGACACGTGTTGATACTGCCACGTGTCACTCTGATTCGTGACTTACATGTGCCTGAAATGTTGAATCAGTCTAACACTTGTCATTACCTAGTTGTGCCACATGTTCCTAGCTGACGTGGTATGCTGACGTGAGTCAGATCGGCGGTCCAAATCACATCTTGATATGACGAATGCGATTAAATCGCAATATCGCATATCGTGATTTCGGGATTCCCGTGGTTATTATTCTTTGACATCTTCAACTCTCGATCCGCGAAACTCCAAAATGGATTAAGATCAATGGTCCAGATCAGAACTTGATTCAATGGCTGCGATTAAATCGCGATTTCGCAATTCTTGTTGCATTGTTTCTTTTTCCTCTCCATGTCACGATTTGCGAAACTCCGATATGGAATTGGATCAACGGTCCAGATTTGATCTTGATTCAACGGCTGCGATTAAGTCACGATTTTGCATATCACGAAATCGGGATTTCTGTGGATGATATTACTTGACATCTCCAACTCTCAATCCTCGAAACTAAGACATGGACTGGAATCAACAGTCCAGATTCAACCTTAATCTGACAGCTGAGATTAAATCACGATTTCAGATATCGCGATTTCGAGAGGTTAGGGAACATGGTTCCTTTGACTCTCCAGTTAGCAAACCGACGATCTATCCCCACGTGTCCTGCTTGAATATGGACGGTCCTCCTTCTCTCGGGATTTTGTGAGCCCTCTACTCCTTGCACTTTAAAGAACATGCAGGTTCTCCTTGATCCAACGGTGGTCGGACCCTATGCTCGGATCTAACGCCCGAGATCTATCCTCCATATCTACGTGCTCCTCTTGTCTGCATTGAGATTTGACGGTCATCGGGAATTCGGGATGGGATCCAATGATCACCAATGCTTCTCCTCCAAGCTTACACATCCTTCTTACTTGGAAGAATTTCTAAGTGTCAAAGGCCTCGACCTTTGATCCGCCTGTGATCCTAAGTACACTATCTCCGTTGAGCTTTAGCCATGAGTTAACCTCATCCCTGGTGCACACCTACGCACTACATTCGACTCTGCGCTAATTCCTCCTGAGCTTACGTTGTTCCTGTTTTTCCATTGATGCACACTCTGATCCTGCCATCAATGACAAGCGCATACTGCCTATAAATCATGCCAACCATCCTCTGCAGCATCTTCCCAAACTGCTTCTGATGCCCGTCTATTATATTCTTCCTATACTCATGCCATCTTCACTATTGTACTTGCCATCAATGACAAGCATATGCTACCTGTTAAACATTTGCCAACAATCTTCCCCTTTGGCATTGATGGCAACTAAGGCAACCGAATTCTGTTCTCCCCCTTTGACATCAATGTCAAAGAAGAGACATGCTCCCCCTAAGCTATCGCAGTAATTTTAGGAGGCATTAGATATTCAACCAATACAAAACTCCCCCTAACAAGATGGACTCTTTTTAGGTGTGAAACGAAATGACACCCAACTTCTGTCTGAAATATTCAAACGGTGTCTTGGCTAGGGGATTAGTAAAGATGTCTGCAATTTGTTTTGTAGTGGGAATGTAATGGACCTAAACAACCTGATTGGTGACCTTCTCTCTCAAAAACTGATATTTTATGGGAATATGTTTTGTCTTGGAGTGGAAGACAGGATTTTTAGACACACTGATGGCACTAGTGTTATCACAATGAATTGGGATCGGTGCAGTGTATTTTATCTCTAAGTCTGCAAGTGTCTGAATCATCCATAATACCTGTGTGCAACAGGTAGCAGCAGCAATGTACTCTGCTTATGTGGTTGATAAAGAAATGGAACCTTTCTTTTTACTAATCCAGGCTACTAAGGAGTTACCCAAGAAGAATGCTCCTCCACTGGTGCTTTTTCTCTCATCAACACAGTTTGCCCAATCTGCATCTGAATAAGTAGTCAACTGATGACTTTGATTTCTGGGATACCACAGACCATAAGTCATTGTTTCCTTTAAGTATCTAAATATCCTTTTGACAGCTTGCAAATGACTCTGTTTAGGTGCAGCCTCATATCTTCCTACCATTCCTACAACATGCATTATGTCTGGGCGAGATGTTGTGATGTACAACAGGCTTCCTATCATTGATCGATATGAGCTTTGATAAACATTAGGTGAATCATCATCCTTGCTTAATTTACATCCAATTACCATAGGTGTACACATAGGTTTAGAATCTTCCATTTGAAACCTTTTCAGCATTTCTCTTAGATATTTTTCTTGAGAAATGAACATCCCTTTGGGCCTTTGAGTAATTTGCAGACCAAGGAAAAATGACAGTTCTCCTATCATAGAAATTTCAAATTCAGACTCCATGGCAGAAGAAAACCATTGTACCAGTGAATCCTTATTACATCCAAAGATG
>ML796117.1:301783-332042 GCA_009831015.1 Picea engelmannii | reverse complement strand
CTTCCCACTGCTTGATCCCTCTTCATAACCCAAACCAGTTTTCAGCTTTGGATTCCTTTGCTGATTCAGAATGGTGGCTAATCCTTCTGAGGCTTTGATACTTGACAGATTCTGATTATACAAGGCATGAAATTTCTCCATTTCTTTCCTTGTTTTTACTACTTCTTGTTCTAATTATTCACATCTTGTTTTCTTTTATGATAGCTGATGTTTCAGAATCTCTTTGATTTTCTTTGCCTCTTCCAATTATACTTTTAGTAGGACAAGGTATTCACCAGGTTCTTGACTGTCTTTCTTGAACTGTATCAGCAATTGTCTTTGCTTTCTGTTATTGATTCTTAGTTTGTCAATCTCTGGAATGTACTTCAAACCCTTGAGGTTGTTCAATATATACTTATTCTTCGATTGCTCCATTGAGGAAAGTTGTCTTTACATCCATCTGATGTAAACTCCATCCCATGGAAGCGACAAGAGATATGATAGTTATAATGGAAGTATATCTAGCAACCGGAGCAAATGTTTCGTCATAGTCTTCTCCCTCCTTCTAGGAGAACCCTCTAGCTACGAACCTTGCTTTATATTTATCCATGCTTTCGTCTGCTGTATGTTTGATATTATATACCCATTTTGAAGTTACCACTAATTTTTCTTTAGGTCTAGGCATGATTTCCCATATATCATTTTTCATGATGGATTGGTGTTCTTCCATCATAGCTTCTTTCCATTGTTTATTTTGAATTTCTTCTTCAAACGTGGTAGGTTATTCATCTAGAATCTTTGTCATACATGATGCATAAGTTGAGAATCTTTTAGGCTTCTTAATTTTTCTGAATGTCCCATCTAGGACCTTCAGTCTTTCTGCTTCTTGTAAGGTAGATTCAAGCCAAGTTGGTCATTTCTTAGTCTTAGGTATGATGTCTGACTCAATGGTCTCACATGGTTGCATAGGATGATCAAGTTGTTCCTTTTCATCATTTTCATTTTCTATGCTTTCTTCAATAGGTTCTTCATGCTCTTCTTCTTCTATAGTTTCCTCTATGGATTTCTTGAAAGCCATCTTTTCATTGAAAGTTACATCTCTGCTAACTTCAATCTTTTGTTGTTCTAGAATATAGATTATATAAGCTTTGGATGATTCGCTATATCCCACATATATGCCCTTCTTTCCTGAGGGTTCTAATTTGTTCCTTTTGTCCTTGGGAATGTGAGAGTAAATAGGGCATCCAAATATTCGTAGGTTTTCCACATTAGGTTTCTTACATGAGAAGGCTTCTTCTGGAGTCATGTCTGTCAATATGCGACGAGGACTTCTATTCTGAACATATATTGTTGTCATGGTTGCTTCTCCCCATAAGAACATGGATAAACCTTGGTCATTCAATAGTTCTTTTACGGTTTCTTCAATAGATCTGTTCTTTCTTTCTGCTACACCATTTTGTTGAGGATTATGAGGAACAATAATCTCCCTCCTAATCCCTACCGATTTGCAGAATGCAATGAATTCCTTTGATTTGTATTCTCCTCCATTATCTGTTCTTAAGGTCTTGATCTTCTTGTTTATGAGATTCTCTATCTCTGCTTTGAATTCTTGAAACTTGTTGAATACTTCATCCTTTGTCTTTAGAAGATATAACCAATTCTTTCTTAAGTAATCATCTATGAAGATTACATAGTAAAGAGATACTCCTAGAGATTTGGTTGGCATCAGAGCGCAAACATCTGAGTGTAATAGATCTAGAATCTCCTTAGATCTATTATTGCTGCTTGGAAATGGTTTCTTGATATTCTTTCCAAGAGCACATCCTTTGCAAATTCCTTCATGTGTAGACTGCAATTATGGTATTCCTTCAACCATATTTTTGAGAAAAGGTAATGCTTGATAGTTAATCTGAGTGTACCTTCTATGCCAAAGTTCATTGGGATTGACTTCATCATGTACAAGGGCTTCTTCATTTTGTTCTAGTAGTCTGTATATATTTCCTTCACGGGTTCCAATAACCCTAGCATTTTCTATGCTGGAGTCTTTATGCCTATATAACACTTTTCCATCTACGAAAGATATCCGGTTTCCTTTGTCTTCTAGGAAAGATATGGATACAATATTATTTTCTAAACCAGGTACATATAAAATATTGCTTAAGTGAACATTGTTACCTGTTTTCAACTTGACGGAGGCTTTTCCAAATTCTTCCACTGGGTAAGTGCGTTTGTCTCCAATATCTAACTTGTACGATGTCTTCTTATCATTTAGATTTGAGATTATGGCTTGATCTCCCGTCATATGCCTCGAAGTTCCACTATCAATTATCCACATGTCATCTTCAATCATTCCTGTGAGTGTTGAGTAGTGTAGAAGACTGGTCTTTTCACTCATGTCTTCGGTTGACTGGTGGCTGGTCATGCCTTGATCCAAAACTTCAACTCTAACGTTTTTGTCTTCTGAGAGAGCCAAAAGGTGCACTGAACTAGGGCGCATTTGAATAAATTCTCCTTGAGTGATATGCTCCATCACAAGGTTTCGGATCTGGGTTTTAGGGTTTCTGACACTACTCCTGCTAGTAACCCTAGCGGCAGTGTCTTGGAAGTTTCTCCTGCTAGTAACCCTAGTAGTAGTTCTTTAGCGAGATTAGTATCCTAATGTCTATGCTTCCTTAAAACAGTTAGACTGAATGAAGGAGGTGTGGGCCCATAACCTGTTAGAATATGAATGGATGTGCTCGTTTTACCATTGAAAATATCACTATTGTCACCCAACCATAGGCCGAAGCCACCCTCCGAGCACCTTGACCTTGACAGAGAGAAGAATATTTGTAGCAATCGAATAGTCAAGCAAGGATAATGCACCAAGCAAGAAGTAACCAAAGCAGATTAGAGAGTCCAACCCAAACCTGGCACAACACCTTCTCCAGGACTTGTGCACAAGACTGCCAGACTGTAGTGTGCACAAGTGACTTTCTGTGATTTTGAGAAGTTTGTCAAATGAGAGACTGACACCTTGTATTTATAGTAATCCTTCTAGAATTGCCTGGGCCGACTTTTCATTCTGGGTACTAATTAATTCATATTAATTATTGATCTATGGATTCCATCTCTTCTAGGGTTACGTTCATTTCTTTTCTTTCTTCTAGAACATTCTAATCTGTTCAAAGGTCACAATAGAGGTTCATACCTCCAGAAGCTACCATAATATCAACATAAAGTCTATAGATGATGACGGTGGCAATATAAATGGGGATTTCTACAAAAGTTTGTTGTGCAAAACACATTGTGTGTGTGTGTGTGTGTTTCATAATAATAACCATACTCAATGTGGTATCTACAACAACACGTGTTACAAATTGTGTTTATTCAAACATACCAAGGATCACATTTATGGAAAGATCTTTGGCCTAAGTTAAGTGTACTATGTATTGTTATGAATATCTCATACAATTTTGTTTGTGTAATTTCAAGATAGTGTTTAATATGGGGTTCATGGTCCCTAGATCCCCTTCTCAATTTTAGTACATATTTTTGGTAGGAAGAGGGCCTTGTGTTATCATGCCTGAAATCTTGAACTAGTCCCTTAACTGCTCCAATTAACTTCATGTCAGAACAAGGTAGCCTTCTAGTAAAGACCCACAAATATTTTGGGGCACCTGTTTCGAGGCTATCTCATCTATGAGAATACATTATAATGGTTTTGACATTGCATTTCAAGAGGTGAGAGGTTTGTTGTATCAAACAATATTTTCTTGTAATCTTGCTAACAATTGTCTGGGACAAGACACATCAGGCTGCATTGCATTCTTTAGAACGAAAATTCTTACCAATTCTTTGAAAATCATATACAAGTTGTTTTACTATATGATGACTTGTTTCTACACTTTTGATTGTTTTATTGCCTAAAATTCTCCTAACAGCAGTCAAACTTCTTGATTTTAACAAAGATAAAAATAATTGACATTTAGTAGCATCGGATTTTGGTTCAAAATATTCTTGAATGATTTTATAAGAGTGAAAATGATTAGTATGGTTATGTAACTTACCTTCAAGTGATGCTAGACCACTTTTATCGATCTGAATGCGTTTAGGATTTATTCGCCACGCAGTGCTCAATCTAGGTATGGATGATGAACCCCTATTCTGGGACTCTTGACCTCCCTATTGTGGAGTTAGCAATGTTACATTTATTTCTCCTTCAATCACCGACTGATTAACTATGGGAGGAGAGTGCACATTTGACTGTCCAACAAGATATTGCACCACAAGACCTTCTTCACTGCAATGTTGTACACCAGTTGCTTCTCTAATTTCATCCATTGTATAATCAACTCCAAGCAAATCCTCCATCATTCGTTCATCCAAAAAAAGTTTCCTTGATGAGATATTGTTTTGATTTCTCTCGAATGAACTCTTGAGCTTTTCTTATGGTGATGGAGGAGAAACATTAGTGACATCTATTGTGCTAGAAATTGGATTTCCCTCATGTGAAATCCTATGCCTTGACATTCGTAACTTTGTTTTTTCTTTTTCTTCTTCTACCTTTTCGATTGGTTTATTTTTTCTCAAGGACTTTATTTTTCGAATCCGGTGGTTCCCCATGTTTAAACATAATAATTGGCTTCCAAACACCCACCAAAAGTTTTTCTTTGTGTTATGTAATAAGGCACAACCAAGTGGATTTTTTTTTTTTTGTATTACAAAAGAAGACACATCTAATAATTCCAATTCCAATTCCAATTGCACTTGGAAAAATTTGTCTTCCAATTCCAAGAAGACACAAGAAGATACAAACAACAATTCCAATTGCACTTGGACAAATTTGCCTTCCAATTCCAGGAAGAAACAAGAATATACAAACAACAATTCCAATTGCACTTCCACAAATTTGTCTTCCAATTCCAAGAAGACATAAGAAGATATAAACAACAATTCCAATTTAACTTGGACAATTTTTTCTTCCAATTCCAAGAAGACACAATTGCATACAAACAATAATTCCAATTGCACTTCAAAAAGTTGTCTTCCAAATTTTCCTACAATGGTCTGGAAATAGCACAAAAGTATTTATGAATCTAACAAGAACACTAAAAAAAGTAAAACTTATATGTGCAAGATGATTTTCTCTGAAGCTCTCGCATTTTTTCTCGACCATGAGATAGATGAGGTGGGGTGTGCTTGGCACCAAAAAAATCTCAACAAGAAAACACACGCATTCCTAGAACGTGTGCACACTAAAGCACGTGCAAGTTCTTGTTGATCATAAATGAACAACTCAGTCAAGTCATATGAGCATATGCACGCTATTAATGCAACATATATATCATTTTATATCCACCAAACCTTTTTATGAATAAAATTGTATAGGGGTATGGAGACAACTAAGGCCTAAGGGGTTAGGATTGAAAGTGTTTTCAAGGATTGATCAATGGTTAGAGTACCAAGATATGGCTGATGTGATTAAAAGGGTTGTACACAAAATATATGCATAGTGCACTCAGGGCTCGAGTTAAGTTGGGGTTAAGGATTGACTATAAGTGATCTGAAATTGAAATGGGTTTGCTTTCTTTTAAATTGCAAGTGTAAAAATGGTATGTGTTTGGGTAGTTGGATCAAGTTACTAACACATAAGTTTAATGAGTTTTTACTTAATCATGAGAAACATATCAGACATATAAAAACCATCAATAATGAACACATAACACAACAAATGATAAAGGAGTTTACCCCTCTCTTGGGCTACATCTCCTGGTCCATCTTCCTTTGGATCATTTTCATTATTCTTAAACATTTATTTTATAGTCTTCAAAATACAAAATAGATGGCTCTAATGGCTCGAGAACGTCCAAAAACCCATATCTGGGCTTTTTCTGCACCTGGTTTGGCCAAAAAATGAAGTTACACCTCCTAGAAGTTTTCCCCTTCAAGCTTATTATATGTGCTCGCCAAATTGCACCCACTGTTTGACTAACTGGGCCTCTGTGTGTTTTTCGTGCCAAAACTGAGCACCCACAAAAACTGCAAAACAGGTGAAATTGTAGGACCGTTTTCATTGACCCCCAATACTCGACAAAGAACTCGGTCGTATGGCCCCATGTGGCCAACGACCTAACTGTTGCGCGCCTGTCCGCTAACTCTTTGCGCGAAGGTGTGTGGTCATGTGGTATATTCATGTAACCGAGGGTTTAAATCCAAGTGCCAACCTTTTCCTGTTCCATCGGTTATGGAGTGGACATATTGTAAGTGGTAACAACCGAGGGGCAGGGGCTAAGCCCTGACCCCTTTCCTCTGCCACCCATACAATAAGTTTAATTCAAATAAATTTAAACAAGATTATGGTTAGGTCACAATACGCGGGTGGGTTGGTAGCCCGGGCCCTACCAAGGCTTTAACGTGTCCACCCGGATGTTGGGGATTTGACCCTCATGGACTTCACCACTTTTACACACTGGAGGGGTGCCACATGGCATCCCATGACTGGGCCACATGGCACCATATCACTTGCCAAAATATATGACACGTGTCATAACCTGATTCTTCCACCTACCTGCCAATGCTTTCCCAATCATCATACCAACTCATCACTTCCACGTCACTGTACAGTCGTACAGACTATACGGTTAGCTACCACATCAACACTTTATGGGCTATATGGACTGTAGAGTCAGCAACATTTTGCATGTTTGGAAAAATGAATAGAACATGATATCTTTCTCATACGCAATTTGTTTGAACCCATTCAATTTTCATTGACATCGTGAGGATGAGGCCTACACACATGTCCATTTTGAAGAAATTCTGAGCACTTTGATTTTTTGAGCAAAATTTGATCCTCTGGATCACTCCTCCCCATTGGGAAGCTTTTGGACCTCCAAAAGACTACTTTCCGTCTATCTGTAGATGAAGGTACAATTCCCTCACCTTTCCTACCTCATTCCATCTAGCCTTGCTTGGATTGGTGCCTTTGAGACCAATACGAAGGTAATCAACATCCCCTCGCTTTGAAGACCTTGTCTTCCTATCAAGGATTGTATCTTCATGCAATTATGAAAGAAAATCTGGTTAGAAATATTGAGTTGATAGAATATGAACATGCTCTCATTGATCATCAATCAAAGGAGGCTCATACAATTTCAAGTTATCAACATTAACAAAAACATACATAAGCATATAAGGAGGCAAATCCAAATGGAAGGCATTGTTCCCAATCTTTTCAAGTATCTTGAAAGGCCCATATCTAGGTGGTTTCAGTTTTTTACCTTCTCCTTCAAGCCTCTCTTTGCTAATGTAAAGCCAAAATTCATCTCCAACTTGGAACTTGTGATCAACACGACGCTTGTCATGTCTTTCTTTGTACTTGGCTTGGCTCTTTTCCAACTAATCTTGAATGGTTTGATGCACAAATTGAACTTGTTCAATGAACTTCTTGGCCTTGTCAACATCACTATGACCATCAATAGCCACATCTTTCCCAAATATAAAATCTAAAGGAGACTTTGGTAAATAACCAAAACAAGCCTCAAATGGAGAAGTTTGAGTTGAGGAATGCTTTGCTCGATTATACACATGTTCAATGTAGTGTAAATGCTCATCCCAAAGATTAGGATTCTTTCTGCAATACCCACGAAGAATATGTACTACTGTTCTATTCACCACCTCTATCTGACCATCTGTTTGTGGATGAAAAGTGGTTCTCTTTTTCATCTTGGTATCCATGAGTGCCCATAAACTTGACCAAAAACTACCAACAAATCAAGAATCCCAATCAGAAATAATGGACTTGGAAAACCCAAAATGAACCCAAACATTTTGAAAGAACATATGTGTCGTTTGTTCAGTTGTAACTTGTTTCTTACAAGGCATCAAAATACACATTTTTCTTAAATGATCAACCATAACAAAAAGAAAATAATGACCCTTTATTGACATAGGTAGACCTCCTACAAAATCCATAGAGATGCTTTCCCAAGGAAAAATAGGTATTGGAAGTGGAGTATACAAACCTAACTTTTTGTTGCTAGGCTTGCTTGTAGCACATAATGAACATCGTCTTACATATCTTGAAAACATTTCATTCATCTTAGGCCAATAGCAATACCTTTGCAAGTTTGCCACTATTTTGCCTACACCAAAGTGATGAACAATAAGAGAAGAATGTGCTTCTCTTATGATCTTGACTCTCTCACCCTATGCAATAAAAAACTTGCCAAGGTGATACAATAACTTATCATATACATGATAGTCCAATTCCTCCACTTGGTTAGAATGACATAAAGTTGCATAAGCTTCTTTAAAATCAAAATCTAAAGCATACTGCTCAACATAGCTCTCATGCATGATAGAATTGTGCTTAATAATAATTGAATCACTAACAATAGGCAGAAAGAATATGAACAACTTTATTAAAAATTCCCTTCTTATACCTGATAACCAAGTGAAATTGTTGAAGAAATCCCATCCATATGAAGTGCCTTTCTTGTTGTAGCTTGGTTTGTGATTGTAAGTATTGCAATGGTTGATGATCTCTATGAATGATAGTTTATTTTCCCAACAAGTAATGTTTCCACTTCTTCACACTTTGTACCAATGCATACAATTCCTTATCATAGGTAGGATAGCTAATCACTGCTCCATTAAAAATTTCTGAATGAAAACAAATGGGCTTACCATGCTGTAACAAGACTGCTCCCATTGCATAATTGCTTGCATCTGTTTGGATCTCAAATGGCTATCTCAAATCAGGAAGTGAAAGAACTGGGGCTGAACTAATATTTTCCTTCAATTCATCAAATGCCTTTTGTTTCTTTCCTCCCCATTGAAAAGTTTGTTTAGTACTTGTCAATGCATGTAATGGAGCTACAAAGTAAGAGAAGTTAGAAATAAACTTCCTCAAATATTTGGCTGCTCCCAAAAAGCTTCTCACCTCTATTACATTGTTGGGCTTGGGCCAATCCACAATGACTTGACCTTGGAAGGATCTATCTTCAATTCTCCTCCTTCCACAATATGCCCCAAGTAAACAAGTGAGGTCTTGCCAAATTCACACTTAGAAATCTTCAAGAACAAGTTCTCTTTATGTAATACATCTAGTACATGTTTCACATGCTTGACATGCTCTTCACGTGACTTGATAAAAATCAAGATATTATCCAAGTAAACAATCACACAAACATCAAGAAAAGGTCTCAACACATCATTCATAACTCTCATGAATGTAGCAGGAGCATTACAAAGAACAAATGGCATTACCATTCACTCATACAAACCTTTCTTGGTTTTGAAAGTTGTCTTCCATGTGTCTCCCTGAGCAATCCTAATTTGATGATATCCAATTCTCAAATCCAACTTAGTAAAATACTTGGCATCCTTTAACTAATCAAGCAAATCATCAATATGAGGAAGAGGATAACGATTCTTTACCGTAATCTTATTCAAGGCTCTGAAAGCAATGTGCATGCGCCATGTACCATATTTTTTTGGTACTAAGACAATCAATGACCCACATGGTGAAGTGCTTGGCCAAATAACCCCTTTGTCAAGCAACTCTTGGAATTTTTTTTTAATTTCTGCATTTTCCATCACTGGCATCCTGTACATACCAATGTTTGGAAGAGGACAATACTGTTGCAAAGAAATCTCATGTTGGACTCCTCTTTTTGGAGGAAATCCTTTTGGCTCCTGAAACATCTCACCATAAGCATTAACAACCTCATATAAATCAGATTTTAGTTTTGAGTCACATCCTTGGAAGGCTTCCTTTTCAACATTCTCTTTTGGTTTTATCATCAAGAGAACAAAATTATTACTAGCATTCACTAATCTCTGCATTTGTCCAGAATTTACAAGTGACATGTCCATCTTCTTTTTATGTGCTCTAACAATGTACTCAACTCCATTCTTAAACACATGATATTTTTTCTCATGTCTATGAAAGATGGCTCTCCTATCATACAAATATGGACTTCCCAAAACAATACCACATATATCCAATGGAATGACATCAAGATCTACCTCATCTATAAAGTTTGTAGTAATGGAAAATCTGAGTTTACACATTCTTGTTACATGCAACTTTGCATTGTCACATATCCATCCTAAAGGGTATGGTTTTGGATGAGGTGTTGTCTCCAAGTTTAATTTCTTTACTGTATCTTCAGATATGAGGTTTTCTTGTGAACCACTATCAAAAAGTGTGTATATTTTGGTATGTTTTGAAATCACCCTTATGTTGAAAATATTTATTCTTTATTTTTCATGTTGAGTTTCATTGATGGAATAATTTGAAGAACTAGTGCTAGCAATGGATTCCTTACCTTTATATCCCATGGCTGTAATATTTGTCTCATCACCAGAATTTGAACCCAAATCATGTTAGGTAGTTGCAGCAGTCTTTGGCTTCCCTTTGTTGTTGAAATTTTTGGGTCCCATCTTAGGATGAAGTTTCCAACAATGGTCTTCATCATGGCCATCCTTATAAGAATTCTTGCATGCCAATTTTTCTCCATCTTTCCTCACTGAAGCATTCTTCTTTCCTTTTCCCGTGAACTTTCCCTTTCCTTTATCTCCATTAAAGAAAGGTTTATTGCTGCCCTCTTGAGGAACATTCATTCCTCTTGATTTTGGATGAGTAACCTACACACACACTTCATCTAGATTTGTAGGGTTAAACATAAGTATGGTATGTCTCAAATAACTATGCAATCCTCCAATGTATTTGAGCAAAGTATCTTGTGAAGAAAAATCTACACCCAAAACCAAAGCTCTTTTCCTAAACTCTTGAGTATAGATTTGTACATTTTTTCCCTTAGCTTGTCTAAAAATTTTCCAATCCATTATATCTTTTTGCATCTATGCTAATGGATAAAATTTCCTTCTAATTGCAACAATAAAATCATTCCAAGAGGATAAAACTTTACCATGTTTCTTCATGTCCTCTTGAGTTTTGGATTCCCACCAAATTAGTGATGCACCTTCCAATCTAGGAGAGGCAAGCTGAACTTTGGTTTCATCATCTTTGATCCTTTATATCCTACAATACACCTCTATTTGACGAACCCAATTGTCCAACCTTTCTGCATTCACCTCTCCATTGTACATAGAAAATTCATATTTAATATCAAGCTTAAGTAAAGGAGTATGTGATATAGTTTTACCATGTTCCTTTGGAGAAATAGGAGTTGGTTCTGAAATAGTAGAGGAAGAAGAAGATGGAGGTGAAGGAGGTGGAGTGCCACCATTCCCTCCATTCCCTTTTGGAGTGTTTTCCTCATGGTATCCATCATCTTTTGGAGGATTAGAACTTTCACCCTGATATCTTGCATTCCTTTCATCAAATAACACTTTCACCATTTCATCCATTTCAAAGAAATCTTTCTTTAAAGTTTCCTCTTCTGAAGAAAGGTGCTCTTGACTCCCCATATGAGTCATGCTTGGTGAATGTCTCCTTGAACCCTGAGGTGAATGTGAAACTCTCCTTCTTGAGAGATGAGAACTTGGCTCCACAAGTTGTCTTTCTCCTCTTGCAAGCTTCAACCTTGTAAGCATCAGAAAACAACACTTGCACAAACAATCAAACCCTCAAACCTATGCTCTAATACCAACTAATCTGAAATTGAAATGGGTTTGTTTCTTTTAAATTGCAAATGTAAAAATGGTATGTGTTTGGGCAATTGGATCAAGTTAATAACAGATAAGTTTAATGAGTTTTTACTTAATCATGATCAGTGTATCAGACATATAAAAACCATCAATAATGAACACATAACACAAAAAATGATAAATGAGTTCACCCTTCTCTTGGGATACATATTCTGGTCTAGCTTCCCTTGGATCATTTTCATTATTCTTAAAAAGTGATTTTAAAGTGCTTAGAATACAAAATAGATGGCTCCAATGGCTCCATAACATCCAAAAACCCCTATCTGAGCTTTTTCTACACCTGGTTTGGCCAAAAAATGAAGAAGATACACCTCCTGGAAGTTTTCCCCTTTAAGCTTGTTGTACCTACTCGCCAAATTGCACCCACTGTCTGAATAGCTCATCCTCTATGTGTTTTTCGTGCCAAAACCCAGCACTTGCAACAATCCAACAAAACAGGTGAAATTGTAGGATTGTTTGCGTTGGCCCCCAATCCTTGGCAGAGAACTCAGTCGTATGGCCCCATGTGGCCAACGACCTAACTGTTGCACGCCTGTCAGCTAGCTCCTCCATGCAAAGGTATGTGGTCATGTGGTATATTCATGTGACCAGGGGTTTAACTCCAATTGCCAACCTTTTCCCTTGCCATCGATTACAGAGTGGACATATGGTAAGTGGTAAGAACTGGGGGGCTAGGTCTAATCCCTGACCCTTTTCCTCCCCCATCCATACAAAAATTTTAATTCAAATAAATTTAAACAAGATTATGGTTAAGTCACAATACATGGGCGAGTTGGTAGCCCAGGCCCTGCCAAGGTTTTGACATGTCCATCCAAAGGTCTAGAGCTTGACGCTCACGGACTTAACTATTTTTACACACTGGAGGGGTGCCATGTGGCAGCCCACGACTGGGCCACGTGGCACCGTATCACTTGCCAAAATATATGAAACATGTCAAAACCTGATTCGTTCACCTGTCTTCCAATGCATGCCTAGTCAGCATGCCAACTCATCACTTCCACATCACTGTATGGTCAACTGCCACATCAGCACTGTATGGACTGTACAGTCAACAAAAATTTGCATGTTTGGAAAAATGAACAGAACACGATATCTCGCTCATACGACATCCATTTGAACCTGTTCAGGTTGCATTGGGATTGTGAGGATGAGTCCTACGCAGGTGTATGTTTTGAAGCAATTCCGATCACTTCAATTTTTTGAGCAAAATTTTACCCCCTGGATCAGTAAGTTATGTCTAGGATTAGATGGAGCTAGGGGGGTCTATGTCATTGTCTACATCAAGCTCTAGGTCAACATCTAAATATAGAACTAGCTCTATTATGTTCATCTAGGTCATGATCTACGTCAAGCTCTGGGTCTGGTGATCCATTCCTCCAAATATGAGACTGATGGGTAAACTATATGTACTAATTTCCCTCAATTAATTATCGACTAGGGTAAGTAGACTTAAAGTTGTGACACAGTATGAGTCAAGTAAGAAAGAAAAAACTAATGGAAAGATTAACTAGCCAAGAGGATGGTTTACTGTAAGGATCAACACTCTTTTTTCAATTTACAGTTCTACTTTAAAAGATGATTTAAAATACCCTAAATAAGCTACAATCTGTCTGAACAATATACTTGAATTTAGATGTATATAGAAATCTTTAAAAAAATAAGCTTATTAATCTAAGTGAATTAGCTTTTCAAAAGCAATCTATGACTATGAACAATTCATCTAAGTAAACAACTCTTTGAATGAACAAGCAGTCTGTGGATAAGTAAGCAATCTTTCAAAATTAATTCTTCAAAGTGAACTCTATTCTTAAACAATGTCTTCAAAAACTCACAATTACTTTTATCTTGCAGGAAATAAACCCTAAGATCATACTAATCTGCCTAATTGAAAGTAAAGAGTGTTGTGATAATATTCAAATGTGATTGTTATGTCTACGGTGGTGAATTACATCATGATGGCATCTAATCACTACTGATAATTCAAATGGAATCAAGTCAATGCTAACTTCTACATAGAAATGCAGAGTATGAATAAGAAAATCTATGGAGAGATTTTCCATTATGAAGATATCAATGCATATTCCCGGAATTAATACAACTTATAAACCTTGTACAAAGGAATTTGAAATCAACTCCTATCCTATCACTCTAATGATGGAAATAAATCTAACAATTCATGTAAATCTACAAGAGGTAATCGACCTTCACAATTTAATAAAGTAGATATAGTTATGAAAAACACTGCCTAAATAACCAAACTGTGAAGTAATATATAGTTTATGAAACAGAGGAAGAAAGCTAAGATTGCATAGTTAAACAACTATAAACATATACCCATTAATAAATTACAACCTGCATAACAAGATGTTAGGTGTTAGAATATAGACAAGTAAATATGGACAAATGTGAGTACCTTGTAATACACATACAATTCCAGGGAGCAATCTGCAAGTTATATAAAAAGAAATACACAACAACACAATTTTAACAAGTAACTTGAAATTAGCAAGTGATGAAAGTTAAAGGAGAAAATGTAAATAAACAACAATATGAACAAGCTACCCAGACCACTGGTGGCCCCCCCAGACAGTCGTGGCACTAGTCCAATATAAAAGACAGTCACAAACTTAGCATAGCATTAGTATTAACATCAAAAAAAAGTTTACAGAGAAATTCAAGATAATTACTATATATGTAAAATTGTGTCTTGTTCATCCCGAAAGACTCCAGTGTTTCTAGAGTTTACAATGTAGCTGAGAGGTCGACCACTAAAAGGGTCAACACTCTCTCTAAAACATAAATTCATTAAGACCTATCAACAAAAAACATATCTCCAATAGCTTTGTGTGCTCAAAATAGAGGTTGAATCAACTGTTCGAATTTAAATGTGATGAGTTCCATAGATGGAGGGCTTGAGCACAAACAAAACCCATGTGACGGATTCTCCAAGGAGATCCCGCCAATATGCTAACCTCCAACTTCATTGTGCTCCAAGGGCCAGATCGAGGGTCGGATGGAGGGCCAGATCGAGGGTTGGATGGAGGGTTAGATGGATGGTTGGATGGAGGGCCAGATAACGTTTTTTACCTTATGTTGTCACATGGAAAATTGATGTATAAAACATGATAACACCTTCAAAAAAGAGATAATAAAGGCATAGACTATATGACTTCCATGTGCATAAAGGAATTTGGGCATCGGAAAAATAGATAAAAAACAGAGTCATCAGAGACATGCCTCACCTTTAGATGGACATAGAGAGAGGGAGGTACAACTATGGGCAAAGAGGAGGAGAGAGAGACTGACAACAAGGAGAGAGAGAGTGAGACTAAGTGTGAGGGGAAGGGGGGATATAGAAGGAAGGGGGGCTAGAGAGATATAAAGAGAGAAATTGGGGGAGAGTATAGGGGATAAGGGGAGGAATATATATTGAGAGTGAGACTAACAACAACGAGAGAGAGAAATAGGTGGTAGATGTAGGAGAGAAAGATAGGAGAGATAATGGGAGGGAGGGGGAGAGATAGAGGGAGGAGGGGGGTAGAGAGACAATGTGTGAGTGTGCAATGGGTAAAGAGAAAGGATTTAGAGAGGGGGGTTGGAAAATAATTGTTTGAGTGTGTGAGAGGGAGGGAGATGGAGACAAAGAGAGCGGGTAGAGAGAGAGTGAGAGGAAGGGGGAGACATAGTGGGGAGGGGTGTATGTATGAGAGAGAGAGAAGATAGATGGTGTGAGGGAGGGGGAGGGAGGAAGGGGTGGAGAGAGAATTAGAATGATTGTGAGAGGAAGGGGTGAGATAGGGGGAAAGGGGGGAGGAGATATATAAAGAGAGAAATGTGGGGAGAGTAGAGTAGAGAGAGGGAGGGGGATATAGTGAGAGTGAGACTAACAATGAAAGAGAGAAAGTGGTGGTAGATGTAGGAGAGAAAGGGAGGNAATGGGACATAGGGGGAGAGATAGAGGGAGGAAGGAGGTAGAGAGAGAATGTGTTAGTGTGAGAGGGGGGGAAGAGAAAGAAAGAGATGGGAGTTGAACAAGGATGGGGTGGAGAGAGAGTGAGACTGATTGTGAGTGGAGAGATAGTGAGAGGGAGGGGGAGAGAGGGAGGGAGGGAGGGAGGGAGGAAGGGGTGGAGAGAGAGTGAGACTAATTGTGAGAGGAAGGGGGGAGATAGAGGTAGGGAGGTCGATATATATAAATAGCTTAATGCGGGATAAAAAGTGCATGTGTGAGAATGTGGGAGGAAGAGAGAGGTATACAAGGAGGGGAGGTAGAGAGTGAGAGTATGGAAGGTAGAGAGTGAGAGTATGGGGGTATATGTCATGGTCTATTTCAATATCTAGGTCAACATCTAAATCTAGATCTAGCTCTATGTCGTGGTCTAGGTCATGGGGGGAGATAGTGAGAGTGGAAGAGTCAAATGAAGAGAAGAAAAAGAGGGGGGCATAGAGCTAGGGGGGTCTAGGTGATATTCTAGGTCTAGTTCAGGGTCTAGGTCATGGTCTAGGTCATGTTCATGTTCATATAAGTACTCGTATAAGTAAGAGGGAAAGGATGGGGGTAGAGATATGAAGACAAAGGATGGAGGTAGAGAGTGAGTGTGTGAAAGTGTGGGAGGAAGAGAGAGGAAGACATAGAGGGAGGATAGAAAATATGTGTGTGAGAGTGTGGGAGGGAGACAAAGGAAGACATAGAGGGGGGATAGAAAGTGTCTGTGCGAGAGTGTGGGAGGGAGAGAGAAGAAGACAAAGAGGGGAGGTAGAGAGTGAGTGTGTTAGTTTGTGGGAGGGAGAGAGAGGAATACATATAGGGGGGGTATAAAGTGTGTGTGGGAGGGATAGAGATCAAGGAATATTAAGTAAATAGAGAGTGAAAGAGTGGGAGAGAGGAAAATAAAGAGGGGGGTAGAGAAAGAGGTAAATGTAGGAGAGAGGGGTAAATGTAGGAGAGATAGAGGAGAGATAGTGGCACGGGGGGGAGAGAAAGAAAAAGAGGAGCGTACACATGTTCTTGTAGCACATGAACACTCCTAGAGAGCGTGCACACTCCTATAGCGTGTGTGTGTTCCTAGAGCGCGTGCATGCTTATTTGAATTCAAGTTTTTTAAGCATGATTTACAACGTGTATGCTGACTTGGTTGGCTCATACTTAGGTTTGGGATGAAAAAACTAATGGTTCGGTCTGCAAATTCATAAAAACCTCCATTTTTTTGAATACCCCTCTATAACTCTATCTTTGATGTTATTTTTTATAGGCTACAAAATTCAGTTGTTGACGAAATTATAGACATGGATCGAGTTGACTATGCATATTTCATATATATATATATATATATATATATATATATATATATATATAATTATTATATTTTACTATTTTTAATCTATTTATCCTGCATGAACAAAAGACATGGTAATTTCAGGCATATGTTGACTTTGATAATTTTAAAAAAATATAAAATTAATATTAAAAATTTCCAAAAAATACACTCCACAAAAAAAATGGGTTCTCTACAAGTATACAAGATTTTGGAACAAAATTCCATTGTTAAGACACTCAATATCTGCACGAACGAAAACATATACCTTATATTTTGTTGGAAAAATAAGATACCACTTTTAGAAAAAATCGAATTTGACCTAGTTATTCACAATGTCTATGAATAAAAATTGTATATTCGGAAAGCTAATTCAATTTCATACATTTCATATTATTACATCATATTAAAATTCATTATAAAATTACCTTGAATAATCCCCTTCCAACACCCTTATTTCAGCTTTACCCCTTTGGATTCCACTCGTCGCCCTGATCGTTGTGATACAATTCCCCCATGACCCATTTTATGTGTGGTCCCACCCGCCCCTTTTCGTTTTCCCTCGTCATCATGGCCCATACCTGTATCCAAGACTTGGAAGCTCGCTTTACTACCTTGCACTCTAATTTCATAGAAACCCAACAAGAAGTGCGACAACTCAGTGCCAATATTGCCACCATCAATCAAAGGATGCATTCCTCCATCGTCGCCTGAATCGAGGAACTCAAAGATGAGCTCAAACAAGAAATTTTACCCATCTTGTATATGTATCTATGATGATCTGTGCCAAGCTTCGTATCCCTGCAAATATTCCCATATCTGACCCCCCTTTGCATACCGAAGGTGAAACTTCCTCTCATTCCTAGAATTTTCAGCCCCATCAATTTCAGCATGACCTACACCTTTCGCGTGTGGATGTGACCAAATTTGATGGATCGGATCCCACTGGTTGGGTAACTCAAATGGAACATTATTTTTCTTTGTATGGCATTACAAATGAGTTGGCCAAACTATGGTATGGTGTTCTCCATATAGATCAAGAACGTTGGCAATGGTGGCAATGGAGAAAAAATGCCCACCAAGAGTATGTGGCTTGGACACACTTTGTGGCAGAGATTTATGAATGCTTTGACACTGGAACCAACCATTTAGGCCATTTGACAAAGTTGAAACAATATAGCACATTGGAAGACTTTATAGCTTCTTTTGAGCGACTAGATTTTCGGACAGAGGGCATGTCTGATGCTTTTTTCCGAGAATGTTTTATCAGTGGCCTCAAGGATGAGATTTTTGCTCATGCCCTCATGGATTGGCCTCAGATATGGGTGGACACTACTAAAATATATAAGGAAGCACAATGGGTTGTCTCTTCTCAAAACTGCAAACCCTCGTTTATTCCTCGCACTAAACCAGTCACTCCCACTCCTCCTTCTACAACACTAAAAATCCAGAAATTGACCAGGGTCGAAATGGATGAATGCCAACTCAAAGGCCTTTGTTATAATTGTGGTGAAAAATATTTGTCGGGACACAAGTGTAAGGAACAAAATCTTTTTATGGCCATCTCGAAGGATGTTTCGAAAGAGGATGTTGAGGCTCTCGTTGTGTCTGTGTCACCTGAAACCACTGACATAACCCCTCCCTCAGACCCTCCCGAATAAGAACTAGTCATTTCCCTAAATGCTCTCAATGGATTCTCTACTCCCCAAAACCTCAAGCTAATTGTTTACATCAACTATAGGAAGGCCATCATTCTCGTGGATCGTGGAAGCACCCATAATTTTATTCTTCGCCGCATTGCCCAAGAAACTAATTTCTATATCCGTGCAGTCAATAATTTCCAAATCATGATTGCCAATGGTGGGTCCATGAAATGTGGAGGGCATTGTCAAAATGTGCATCTCCAAATTGGTGACTACCATCTAAAATCTCATATTTTTTCTATCGACATGGGTGGTTGTGACATTATGTTGGGTGTAGAATGGATAAGGACTTTGGGTCCCATTCTCATGGATTTAAAGGAATTAAGCATGCAATTCGACCAGGAGGACCAACAATATAAGTTCCAAGGCATCATCGTCAGTTTGTCGGAGATTGTTAGTTCCCATCGCATGGAAAAACTACTCAAAAAAGGTCATTCTAGAATTATTGCCCAACCCCATGCCATACAAGCCATTGAGACACCCTTTGTGATGCTGGACCTCCAATCCATCCTCTCTAAACATCAAGTGGTTTTTTCCACCCCCCAGGGACTCCCTCCTTCCCATGGTGTTCATGATCATTCCATTCCACTTGTCCCAAGAAGCCTTCCTCCTAATATCTGTCCCTATCGTCACCCCTTTTCCCAAAAAAATAAAATTGAGAAAATGGTTCAAGAACGCAGGTGTTATTTTACCTAGTACGAACCCCTAATCTTATCCTGTGGTAATGGTCCTTAAGAAAGAAGGTTCTTGGTGCATGTGTCCTGATTTCCACACCCTCAAAAAACTCACCATTAAAGACAAATTCCGCATTCCTGTCATTGATGACCTCTTGGATGAATTGAGTGGCGCCCAGTTCTTTACTAAACTTGATCTTCGTTCAAGCTACCACTAGATCTGTATGAAAGAGGCAGACATTCCTAAGACTTCCTTTAGAACTCATGAGGGCCACTATCAGTTTTTGTTCATGCCCTTTGGCTTGTGTAATTATCCCTCCACTTTCCAAATCCTCATGAATCATGGCTTCTGTCCTTTTCTCCGTCATTTTGTGTTAGTCTTCTTTGATGATATCCTCATCTATAGAAAAACCTGGACAGACCATCTTGCTTATGTGGATTGAGTTCTCCATCTACTCTCTCAGCACCAACTTTTCCTCAAACAATCTAAATGTGATTTTGGTGCCTCAGAAGTAGAGTACTTGGGTCATCTTGTGGGAAAGGATGACATTAGGATGGATCCTAAAAAGATTGAAGCTATGCAAAATTGGCCTCACCCAAAGACTCTCAAAATATTGCGGGGATTTCTAGGTTTAACATATTATTATCGCAAGTTTGTTAAGAATTATGGAAAGATTGTGTCACCTCTCACTGCACTCCTTAAAAATAATTCTTTCACTTGGACTCCAACAACTGCTCAAGATTTTCAAACCTTGAAGATGGCCATGTGCACCACTCTAGTCCTAGCCCTTCCTGATTTCACAAAGACCTTTGTCCTGGAATGTGATGCTTTTGGGAAAGGAATTGGAACTGTCCTTATGCAAGAGGGTCGACCTTTGGCCTTTACCAACAAACAACTATCCGAGAGAAATTTGGGAAAATCAATCTATGAAAAGGAAATGTTGGCTATTCTGCATGTCGTGGATCTTTGGCACCCTTATCTATTGGGGAAACACTTGCAAATTAAGATAGATCATAAAATCCTTAAGTATTTTCTGGAACAATGTCTTTCCTCCCCGGAGCAATAAAAATGGGTGACTAAGATCTTTGGATATGATTATGAGATCATTTACGAGAAAGGAAAAGACAATGTGGTTGCTGATGCACTTTCCTGAAAATATGAAAATGAAGGGTCCCTTTTTTCCCTCTCCTTCATTGTCTCTAATTGGCTCCAAGTTGTTCGCCAGGAATGGCTACACGATCCCAAAAGTTCACATCTGATACAACAATTGCAGTCTCATTCTCCAGTTTCCCCAGGGTACTCTTGGCTCAATGAGGAGCTTAGATACAATGATCGTTTGTATTTAAGTAAATATTCAAAACTTAAATCCACGATACTTTCTGATCTTCATGCTACACCCACCATTGGGCACTTCGGGTTTACCAAAACCTATGACTAGGTCAAACGTTTGTTTTTTGGGGGATGGTATGAAACAAAACATTTGTAATTATGTAATTGAATGTGATGTGTGTCAACGCAACAAGGGAGAAACAGTCAAATCTTTTGGCACACTCCAACTGCTTCCGATTAAACCTTCTATTTGGCGAGATATCTCTATGGATTTTATTTTCGGCTTACCTAAATTGGGCAATAAATCAGTCATTATGGTGGTAGTTGATCGTCTTTCCAAGTATACTCATTTTTTTTCTCTTCAACGCCCATTTACAACATCCACTGTGGCTCAACTTTTCATGGATCAGATCTTCAAGCTTCATGGCATGCCGCATTCTATTGTTTCTGACCGTGACCCAACTTTCACCAGCAATTTTTGGCAAGAACTGTTCAAGCTACAAGGCACCCAGTTGCATCTCAACAAATCTTATCATCCCCAAACTAATGGTCAAACTGAAGTTGTCAACAAATTTTTGGAAACATATTTGAGGTGTTTTGCATCGGAAAGGCAACATCAGTGGGCTCAATGGTTACAGCTAAATGAATGGTGGTACAACACTTCGTACCATACAACTACCTGCATGACTCCTTTTGAAGCGGTATATGGACAAAATACACCTTCAGTTCTCTCATATTTTCCAGGTGTCTCAAAGGTCCACGCGGTTGACCAAATGCTTACAGTTCGAGAGGTTATTCTCCATACCCTCAAAGAGAATTTGGTCATGGCCCAGAATCACGTGAATAAACAAGCAGATCAAGGTCGCTCTGAACGTCAATTTGCATAAGGGGATCAAGTGTTTCTTCGACTACAACCTTACAAGCAAAATGCCCTCAAGGCTGACCAGTGTCAGAAATCGATGCCCAAATTTTAGGGTCCTTATAATGTTCTCAAGCATGTGGGACAAGTGGCCTATCAGTTAGATTTTCCCAGTCATTCTAATCTCCATCATGTTTTTCATGTTTCCTTCTTAAATAAGGTGATTGGAACTAAGTGCCAAACCCAAACCACCCTTCTCGAGTTGGACGAAGAAGGCTCCATTTGGCTACAACCACAAGAAGTTTTGGATCAGCGTGAGCATCATCTGCATCAGTCAACCATCAAGGAAGTGTTAGTCCAGTGGAAAGATACAACTCCAGTAGATGCCACTTGGGAACCCGCTACCATTCTGCAACAATTTCCCCATATTAAGCCTTGAGGAAAAGGCTATTTTTAAGGGGGAGGGCATGTTAGGGACCTAACCCCTCACGTAGGTAGAATAATATATTTCCATGTAATAAAGTTCAATATTAATAAGCCCTATCAATAAGGAAGAATATGTCCAATGTAAGAAGACCTAATAGAATCTTCCGTGATTTCTAGCTATTTATTTCTGTTATGCATAATTTTTTACATCTGGAATACTACATATGCATGCTACAAGATCTTGGACCTTCTTGTGTAATGCTTCAATATCCCAATCCCATATTCAAATATCTTTTAATACCAGTTGAATGAATCATTTCACTTAGCAATTTTTCAATGTCTAGGTCGTGAGAACACTCCAAGACAACGACGCCAAGCCCTGCTTCAATGCCCTTCCCTCCTTCTCCCTTAGCTGCTCTCATCACCTTTTTATTTCGTTCTTCTTGGCCCTCTCGACATGAGGTCTCTATGGTCCTATTTTAGGATTAGGCAGAGGCTGCTAATCTTTTCTTTTATATAAATGGTGTTGTGATATTTGTTTTATGGATGGTGTTGAGGTTATTCTTTTCTAGACCAGAACTAAGGTATTTTCTAAGGTATTTTGTATGGGTTACAAGGATTTATTACTTATAAAGAGATATAGAGATAGTATATAGAATTAGGGTTTGTTTATTTTAAGGTTATTTATGATTTTTTTATGCATAATGTGTTGTCTATTTTAGAGTTATTTATGATATTTTTAAGCATAATGCGTTGTAATCTTTTTAAAGTCTTTGGATTCGTTCTGACAAAAATGAAGGATGTGTACTTTTAAGTCATGAGATAACTCATTCTCATCGAATATTTGATGAGAAACTATATAAATAAATGTTTATTGTATACATATTGATTTTAATAATTATATAACTACAGTTGGTGTCATTTTGTCATCGACGTTTCGAATCTAAATCGGGATTCATCATCAGGACTAATCGTCAATTAGAGAGCTAGCTGATCTTAGTCATTAATAGTGTATATGCAGGACAACCAATAAGATAACCAGGTCGGATATATGTAACCCTAAATGCAGAGCTAATTAAAAGCAAATTAATTATTAATAAATTTAAATGTAACTTTTAATAGTGAATAATATAAATAATTAAAGTTTTTTTAATTAATATAAATAATTTAAAGTTTTTAGGGCTAGAAGGAGTTATATTACTTATTAGTATTTTGTTTTACATTTTAATTTTTAATAGAGTTTAAGGAACTTAATAAATTAAGATGATTAGTGATAATTAGTAATATATCATGAGTGATTTTATAGATGTTGATATCTCTAAATAGATATAAAGTTCTAGGGTTTTCTAGTATTTGTTTTGTAGTGTTTTTATTTATAACCTAATAATCTAGAGATAATTAGTAATAATTAATATAACACAAGTGATTTCTAAGTGTTGATATGTCTGACAATGAATATAGGTCTAGGGTTCCTAATAGTTTGTTTTAAAAAGTTTTTAAATTTGGTAAGTAAAAATAAATCTAGGGTTAGCTTTATATTGAATTTTATCTTCTTATATTAATTGTTTAATATTTCTAACGGAATGTATAATTCTATTAGATATTTTAAGTGGATTTATTGGATTAAAAAGTGGATTTTGTAGGATATTCATTATTAGATCATATTAGGATAATGTTATGAATATATAAATAAATCAGGGTTAGAGATTTAAAATGTGCTACTAAGTAGTAGGGGTTGATTTATGATTCAAGTTTTTAAGTGTTTAGGATGTAATGAATATAAGGTGTCATAGGATTAGGGTATATATATGGTTTAATTAGTGATAAATATAGTACTATGTTTTTTATTTAGAATAATGTGGTAGGTAGTACAGGGTTAGTTGGGCTTTTAAATCTAGTTACCGACTCAAGGGTAGAACATAAACAGGTAAGGAAAGGAGGAGGAAGGTGTCAAACCTAATTTGATCTAAGAGGGTTTCTAAGTTGGTTGATTAATGGGTGCCAAAATCTGCTTACTTCTAGGCCACCGTCTCTGTTCATATTGTTAGGGTGTTTGATTATTTCTAGGGCTTCTCTTAAGCGTCTCTTGTAGTAATGATCCTCTTTTGCTAAAATCTTAGTATCCTCAAGGAAGACATGATGTTTGGTTTTAAATGAGTGTTCTGCTAAGGCCRAAGTGCAAGTGCGTTYRTTTCTAATGTMTKCTTCATGTTCCTTGATYYTTACCTGAAAYGATCRTCCRGTTTCCCCAATGTAACACTTGCCGCATGAGMAAGAGACCTTGTAGATGCCTTTTCCTTGTTGTTGGTCTATGKGGTCCTTTACARAKTTCATTCTTTGTCTGATAGTGATTAGGGGTTTGAARGAGGTTACAATTTCTTTTCTTTTTAAGATCTTAGCAATCTTGTMTGTGACACCTCGAATGTAGGGAAGAAAGGCTTTTTGGTTGGAGRTTTGATMATTCTGGACYCGAGTCATTCTATCCTTCTTATTCATTGCCTTTTTGATGTCTTTGTCTCTATATCCAATGTTCTTAAAGACCCTGGTTAAGTGGTTTATTTCCTCCTCTAGATGTTCTTTGTCGGAAATTCTTGTTGCCCTTGTGGCCATGGTGTTGAGAACCCCCATTTTTTTGAGAGGGATGGTGGTGGGAATCCACATGAAGGTAGTTGTCTGTGTGGTTTTTCTTCCTGAAGACCTTGTGTCCCAATGTACCATCTTGTTTTCTAATCATAAGCACATCTAGGAAGGGTATGCTATTGTTTTCTTCTAGTTCCATGGTGAATTTAATGTTCTCGGAAATGTCATTGAGGTGCTCAAAGAATCTATCTAGTTCTTCTTTGCCATGAGGCCACTTGACATTGGTGTCATCAACATACCTTTTCCATCTAGATGGTTTAAGGGGGTATGTTTCAAGGGAAATTTTCTCGAACTTCTCCATGTAGAGGTTTGCTACGATTGGGGATAAGGGGGATCCCATGGCTACTCCACTTGTTTGCTCAAATAACTCTCCTTGGAAGCTGAAGAAGGTTGATTTAAGACAAACTTCTTATAGTTTGGCTGTTTGAGGGTATGCAACCTCATTTATAACTTGAATGGCCTCATTTAATGGGATCTTAGTAAAAAGTGAAACCACATCAAAGCTGATGAGCATATCCTTTGATTCAATTTTCTCTTCTTTTATAAGTTCTACGAAGTCTCTTGAATCCTTGATGTATGAGTCTGTCCTGCCAACTAAAGGTCCTAAGATCCTTGCTACATACTTAGCTAGTTCATAGGTTGGGGAACCGATTGTGTTGACAATTGGTCTCATAGGAACTCCTTCCTTGTGGATCTTAGGGAGTCTGTATATTCTAGGGGTGATTAGGCAGCTTGAAGTTAATTGTTTCTTCATTGTTTCATCTAGGTTGGAAGATTTTATGGCTTTTTTGACTTCTTTGATGACCTTGGATATTGGGTTGTTTTCTAACTTTTTATAACTACCAGTGGTGGTGAGATGCTCTTTCATTTTGGTATTGTAATCCATTCTATTCATGACTGTCATGGCTCCACCCTTATCGGCTTTCAGAATCACAATGTTTTTATTGTTTCTGAGGTTCTTGATGGCCTCATGCTCGTTTTTGTTGATGTTATTCTTTGGTGGTTTTGCATTCTTGAGGATCAGGGCGCAGTCCTGCCTGATAGCATCCTTGTCTTCATCACTGAGGTTTTTTATGCCATCTTCTATACTGCAGACTATGTTTTCTAAGGGAACAGTTTTCGGAGCAATTGCAAAACCCAATCCTTTCTTCAAGATTTTCACTTCTTCGTTGTTTAAATCATGGCTGGACAAATTTATTATCTTTTTATCCTCCTTTGCTGTGTTATCTTCATTTGCGGCATCTCTTTTATCAACGAGTTTATTTAGTTTAATTGCATGGCGTTCACTTGATTTGCGTCCTTCTCCATCCGCTTTGAGTGTTGCGCTGGCATCTAAAACCGTCCAGAGATCTGTTCTTATCTCCCGCGCGAGCTGAAGGTGGAGTTTGAATGCCGATTTAGATAGCCAATAAAGTGTTGAGCGACTTCTTCTAATTTCTCCTCAGATTAGGGCGCGACTTAGTTGTTGGAAGGCTTTGAAGTTCCATCTACTGCATAATGGGTGATTAATGAGAGCGAATTTCAGGGTAAGATCATTGTCTCTGCATTGTTTAAGAAATACTAGATCAGCAGCTCTTCTAGTGATTTTTATCCGTAGATTTTCCGGCAAATGATTTTGAAATTCCTCACCACAGAAATCTGAAAACAGTAATTATATAACTAGTTTAAGTGTATTTTACAAGAAGGTTGTATTTTTTTTTAATTTGTATAGCTTGTGGGATGCTTATGTATAAGATTTTAACAACGCCTATCCATCACTTTTATAATGTATTTGTGCACTATCTTTAGAAATAATAAATATGGTTGCTAACATACACACATTTCCACGTTTCGGTTTTTATATATATGCATGATGTTTAAATCCGTTATACAGCCTGAGTGGGCCTAATGGTTAAGAACATGTGTTTCATCTTAAGAGGTCACAGGTTCAAATACAGAGGGGGGTAGGGTATGTATACCTTCGTAGACTTTACCAGTCAAATCGTTAACATCCACGCCTTTATTAAGTCTACGGTTTTCATTGACAAGTCAATGATTCCATTTTGATGTTAGGATCCTCTCTCTCTCTCTCTCTCTCTCTCTCTCTCTCTCTCTATATATATATATATATATATATATATATATATATATATACAGATGATAATGATGATGATGATTAACATCCACTAAGACTGAATTGGTCTATCGGACCTTAAGAGGGTAAGTGATTTCTTGTGATTCTTTAGAATTTTGTTTATGTGCTCGAAAAGAATTAAGAGAAGCTTTCCAATATCACCATACTTTTGTTGAGTTAAGAGGTTAGGAAGGTTGGTAGTGTGATAAATATTTTGAAAATGAGATCTAATATGGGTATAGGATGGACAATCTAAGAGAAAGTGCTTTTCATCTTCAACATTTATAGTGTCACAAAGGTGACACACTCTTTCATCCCATGGCATTTTAGGAATTGACCAATGCCCAGTTTCACTATGGAGCTCGTGAGAATTTGTTCTTATCTTAGCAATGCTTATTTTTTTCTTTACGCTTGGCAAAGAAGATAGATAATTTTGATCTTCTAAATTAGGGTTGATTACATCTTTATAATACCTTAATTTTATTTTTCCCTCTAACTCTTTATCACACCACATTTTCTCCATAAATTTTGATTTGACATTTTTTTAATAGTATCTTTATTCTGCAAAATGGTTTCTTCCATGATTCCCCAATATTTTATCCAAGATCGGGCATCCTCATGTCTTCCATGTTGTTTAAATTGTTCTTATACATTAGGCATCTAGTCATAGCCATGGTCTCAATGGGGAAGAGGCTTGTTTCTAAGAGGAGGATGGGATAGGGTGTATTTCCTTTAATTTTGAGATTATAGGTTATAAAATTCTTTTGTATTTGCTCTATCTTTCTCCAGGATTCACGAGAGATATTACAGCCCCAGACTTCACATCCATAAAGAATAACAGGTGTACCAAGAGTCTCAAAGAAGATTTTCTTCTTATCCCAACTCCAAAGATCAGTTGATTTACAATTGTTTTCAAGCCCATAATAAGCTTTCCATCCCCCAATAATCATTTTCTCAATGCTATAATTCCAATTGAGCTTTTGGTGAATATCAATTCCAAGATATTTGTATGAAGTCACTTCCTCCAATTTGTTGTTGTCATATACAAAGGTATCATAAGGGATCTTATTGGATTTAATAATCATGACCTTAGTCTTATCAGTACTAACAGTCATACCCATATTGGAGCAAAATTCTTTGAGGATTCTTAGTTGGTTTTCAAGATCATGGGGACTCCTTGCCATAAGAACGATTTCATCAGCATAAAGAATAAGATTGATGACTATACCAGTGAGAGTAGGGCCGACACAACCTGCTTTTTCCAAGGATTCTTCTAACTTGTCAATGTATATGCCAAAAAGGGTAGGGGACAAGGGACAACCTTGTTTGACTCCAATATTGCAGTTAATCTCTTTTGACCAGCCCTCAGTTTTTTTCAACTTAGCAATAACGTTCTCATACATCCTTATTGCAACAACCCTCAACTCAAGAGGCACTTTTATCTCTTCCAACCTATTCCAAAGGTTTTTCCTAGGGACCATGTCAAAATCTTTTCTAAAGTCAACAAAACAACAAAAAAAATTGGTTTTAGTATTGTGGAACTCCTCTGCAATGATCCTAAAGGTAACAAGATAGTCCATAGTTGAATGATATCTCCTAAACCTGGCTTGGCCTTTAGCTCTTTTACCATGACTTTCTAGCTAAAGGCTAATCTTCTTTTCCAAAATAATTCCATAAAGCTTGGCTAAAATATGGCTAATCATAATGGTCCTATAATTAGAGGGAATGTTTCTATCCCCATTTTTAAAAATAGGAACAATGAGGCTTTGTGTCCAGGGTTTAGGGAAGCCCTGCTTGACTATTAAATTGAATAGCTTGTGTATGTGAGGGATAAGGATTGACCCTCCGATTTTAAAAATTTCAGCTTGGTAGCCTTCAATGTCTTTAGCTTTCAAATTTGTTAGCCTCTTAACCCCGAACTTTATGTAATCTAAAGAAAAAACTTCTTCCTTTGTAGGGACAATGGGAATGGTGTCCATGGCATTAGGGAACTTGTAAAGACTTTTAAGGTAGGAATTCCATACCCTTAAGGGAATCCTATTATTTTCTTTAGTATTGTGTTTTAGAATTTGGCTCCAGAACTTCTTAGGATCCAACTTGTATAGTTGTGAAAGTTGCTCTTTCCTTTTATTGATATAGTATCTTTTTTTCCTTTTAATTAGGGCTTTGTACATTTTGATCTTATCGAGTTTTAAGAGTTTATTAGAAGCATCCCTAATGGATTTCCTAGCAATTTTACATTCTTTATCATACCAAGGGTTCGTCGCTCTATTATCCTTTTTATAGGACACCTTGAAAGAGAACTTGTTAATAGAAGTGGAAAGGGTAGTTGTAAAATTATGATAGAGTTCTTCAATGTTGTCCTTATAAGTTAGGAGGTTTAATTTACTATTTAAATCATTTAAGAAAATGTCAAATTTACTTTTGTCAAAGCGCAAATTCCTTTGATTATCAAAATTCTCTTCAATGGTGCTCCTAAGCATGGAAAACTTTAGAGTTAGTGTTAAAGGTTTATCATTAGAGTTAGGCTCATAGTCATTTAAAAGGTCAAAAGTTGTTATTTGGTTGGAAACGGGGATATCACATATCACATAATCTACAACACTACTACCTAGCCCATGAATACTGGTCATCTGGTTGGAGTTTGGCCACTTCATTACTCCATTGCAAATTATTAGGTCTTGAGAGCTACAGAGCTTGACGAACTTAGTACCAAACAAATTCTCAATTTAGGTCTTCAGAGCTTCTTTTGTAGCTATTAGATAAAGAAAGATCATCATCTAGCCATAAAGGATTATGGTTGGAGTCATTACTTAAAAGAGTAGCTTGTTTAGTTGCAGTCCTAGCATTAAAGTCTCCTAGCAAGAGGATATTACCTTCATTTTTCAAATTATAAATATCTTGTTCTAAATTATTATAGAGACAATTTTTATCTAGATTATTTTTCTTATAAAAAGTAGAATTAATAGGTGTCAAATAACAAATTTCTATATACATCTTCTTAGCATTGGTGTCTGAAATTTCTATCCAAATGTATTGATTAAGAGGATCAATCTTATGAAGTTGAATGTAAGGAGAAATGTTCTTTCTAATATAACAAGTTATGCCTCCTATCCCTCGGTGAGATTTTTTGTTCCATGCAGACCACAAGACAAATCCTTCCATGTTAGGGACCTTAAACGCCCAACAATTTGATTGGTAAAGTCTACGGAGGTATACATACCCTACCCCCTATGGATTTGAACTTGTGACCTCTTAAGAGGAAACACATGTTCTTAACCATTAGGCCCACTCAGGCAAGATAGTTCCAGCGATGTTAACTAACATCTACACCTTGATTAAGTCTGCGGTCTTCATTGACAAGTCAATGATTCCATTTTGATGTTACACTCCTCTTCATTTTATTGTTTTGGGAGCGTTGGCAAAATTAACAATTCCATTTTTTGGTTCCGCTCCGCTTCACCTCATTGCAGTTGTTCAACGCCAATCTCTATATGCTATATATATTCCAACGATAAATCTGCCCTTCAACGCTATATGGTTATTTCATTTCTATGTT